>JABUQX010052662.1:12500-35000 GCA_015478945.1 Trachelipus rathkii | reverse complement strand
AGTGGCCATCTTTAAGAGACTTTTATTGGTTAGCGTTAAAATAAATAGACTTTCTATTTAAATTTTGCTTTTTTTTTTTAACTAAAGAATACCCCAAGGGTATAGCGCACCGATGGCAGGGGTCGGGTCTCTCGGCCTTCCGTGGGAACTACAGGGGGACTAATTCCCCCCCTCGGGGGAGGGTCTCCCGGAACCCGCTCTTTGGTATTTGGGGTGTCGCGGGGTTCCTCCGCCCCTCCCCTACGGGTATGGAAATCGCGTCCCCCCTGTGTTCCCCGTCGGCTCGAGGCCCCCTAAATTGCTTGTGTTAATACCTTTACAAATTAAAGTCTATATAAAGATAATACTTATAGTCACCGAGCAACCCCCTCCCCAAAAAAAATAGCCAATTTTTGTTTTTATTTTTTTATTTTTTTCTCTACATTTTCCGAACCAAAAATTTACCAATGATTCCAAAAGTATTCATTTTCCCGTAAGCTTTGCAGTTGTGTTCGAGATATTGATTTTTTTATTTTTTTATTTATTACTTTTTTTATTTATTTTTTTTATACAGTTTCCTCGGGCTAAACATTCTCGGCCAGGTGATATCCAGCAGTGTTATTCCCTTGTTCTTCCTGGGCATAAAGCTGTCACGAAGTTTTTGAGGAATATGGATGTGGCTCTTCTAGAGGATGGCCATATATATATATTTAAAACTGTTAATATCCATTCTTATATTTTCATCATATTCATAAAATACTATATATATATTATAGTATAAGGATTCACATTATTGAATATACTTATATATATAATTTTAGTATAACTCACTATATATAATAAATATATATATATAGTCTGATAATAATATATATTATATATAATCATTCTCACAATAAGATAAATCAGCAAAAATTTTTTATGCCTTTCCTGTTAATCTTCCGATTGAAAAATTGAGAAAAATATATACAACATGCTAAGAAAACCATTAATAAATATAGGTTCTACAAATATTTTATGCATGTTTTTTATGGTTTTTAAAAAATGGTTTTTTTTTTATGTTGGTTTAAAACCCATGGTTTAGAAAGACCAATTTGGTTTAAACAAAGGGTTTAAACCATCCCCACGCCTTAATAAATATGATATATATAATATATATATATATAATATTATAGTATATATTATTATTATTAATATATATATATATATATAACAAATATTATATATATATTCATATAATTATTATATAAATAATAACTATACTCACAATATACTAATATATATTTTAATAATTATATAGATATTATATATATATATTATATTATAAATTAGTTATATATATATTATATAATAATAATAGTATAATATTATATATATATACAGTTTAATGTTAAATATTATATTTTAACTATATATAATTATATATATATATATATTATATATATTTTATATATATATATATTTTAATATATTTAATAATATTTTTATCAGGTCCAATATAGTTTATAAAATAGTATACGCGTTGATAAAAAACAAAGAAGGATAGTATGCTCGTTCTTATTTTTAAACATACTCTCAAGTTGAGGATACCTTACATATGATGTTCATTCATTCGTGTACTAACGAACAAATGTCACATTTTGCTTCATTGTGTTGAAAATAAAAGAGTTTACTCAAATGAGGTAAATGAGAGCCTTCAAGAATATATTAAACATTTAAAAAGAATGCATCCTGAGACAAAATGGTAAAAGATGTTATGGAGTACTTTTCGCAAAATAGATGATGCAGACATGTATATATTACATAAAAATCGTCAAGCATCTCAAAGGATGTTTTTTGCAAGGAAAATACTGATGTAGAGAAGGGGCTTGTTTTATTCTTTATAAAAAATTTCAAAGATGAGTTGCAAAAGAATGTGCGTGGTGAAACCAACAATATTGGTGAAAACTCTATCTACTGCTCAAGTAATTAATGAAGATTTTTGGATACAATGATTTTGCCAAGGTTAAATAAGTGTTTATAACCTCAATTCCTCTTCAGTTATATAAACATCAGTATCTCAATAGAATAGATGAAAAATGAGCAAAGAGTATTGAAAAATCAAATCTATGTGACACTTTAAAAACCGTAAGGATAATTTTACCTGGCTAGCTCCATATGTAGTCAATTCTTTATCATTGACAGATTATCCTTGAGCTTATGGCATTATCGTACGATAGTAAGTTCTTACATAAAGAAATTGTTTGAAAGTGTTTCTCTTGAGTGAAAAAAAATGGTTCTTGACACAAAAAGTTCAACAATTTTTTAAGGTAGTTAAAAATTTCTTAATTATTCAAAATTATTCCTCACATGAGAAAATTATTTATTGCTTGTGCAACAGATGGGGCACCAGCTATGATAGGTTGATATCGATATCGTGGATTTATAGCTCATTTAAAAGAAGCAGTTCAAAAATATTTTCTCTTCATTGTATTATTCATCGAGAACACGTAGCTGCAAAGCATCTTAGTGGACGACTACATGATTACAATTGAAAATCGTTATTAAAAATCATTTAAATAAAATCACAAATCTCACTCTTTAATTAACCGTTATCTTTCGACAGCTAATGCCACGAAATGAAAAAGAATTTTTGAGAGTTTATTACTTGACATACCGATGTACGATCCTTCAAAATCGGTAAAACTGTTTGATCGCTCAGATGTTCTTAACATTACTTGTCTAGAATTTCATTTAATTCATGTGATAAAGAAATTGCATGATAATATTTAAGAAATAAAAGGGGTTGACACAATGCGTATCTTTCAGATATTTCACCAATACTAAATGAAACTCAATACAATTGCAGGCGATAAATAATATAAATCTTATTATAAATTGAAGGGATATCAGTAACTTCTTTTATTCAGAATAAAATTACCCTTTTACAAAGACAGCTTAGCTAGGAAATATTTTCTGCAGTTTCCAAGTCTACAAGTTATACATAACAATGATAAGATGTTAATTTTGGATATAGATATTGAATGCTATTGATCTCACTTGGACACTCTAAAAGAAGACTTTATTACAAGATTTAATGATCTTTGTGAACTTGAAATACCTGATTGGGTCGTAAGTCCATTTCTTTATGATGCCTCTTCTATTCACCAAAATTTACGTGATAAGTCGATCATTTTGCCAAGCAGTCATACTAGCTACAGCCAAGCGGTATTTAATATAATGTCACACAACCTAGAAAAAAATGGGAAAAATACAGTTAGCAAAATATAATTGCAACTTCTAACGTTTGATTGTAGTTAATGAGTAAAGTTAACCCCTTTAATACTAGTGTTTGTTATCAGCGTAATAAACTGAACATTAGTCAAAGAGAGGACTTACGACTTTGACTGACCAACATTGAGCCTGATATTGAAGACCTTGCAAGGTCTCATCAAGCCCAAAGGCAAGCTAATTAAGTGATAAAATAGTAAGTAAAAATTACACAGCTACTCGTAATTCATTTTAAATTTCTAAATCTTTGCTATGCCTTATATATATAATATATATTATACTTATATATATATATTTATAAGTAGTGAGTTATTATATATATATATATATATATATATATATGTTAATACTATACATTACATATTATCAGTACTATATTTGTGGTAATCTTAATTTATCATTCTGATTAGTATATTATACAGTATAGTATCCTATATAGTAGTAACTATATATATATATATATATATTTATATATATATATATATAATAATATATAATATATTAAATATATAGAAGATTTCGAAGCTTTATGACGGCTTGAGTTTGGAAGTAAATTATTAGTAAAGGGTCTATAGTAATAATTAAAAAACTTCAAATAAAGTTAATATTTATCAAGTACAAATCATGAAGGTCTTCAATGTGTAGGAGCGGGAGCTTTCGATCTAAACGAGATCCTCCTTCAGACGCATTAAGATTAAGACTGTAAACACTTAGTTGGATCTGAAGGAGGATCTCGTTTTAGATCGAAAAAAGCTCACGAGTAGTGGAAGGGGATCTCCGTTGCCCCAAACTTTCGGCCTTCCAGGGGTCATTGGCAACCCACATGTTTGTGTGAAACCCAAAATTTTTTTGAGAACCCAAAAAAAAAAAAAAAAAAAAAAAGTTTTTTTGAGAATACCAAAATCTCTACTTTAAGCAACACACTAATTTTTGAGGACCAAACCCTAATTTATTGCAAACCTATTCGTGATAGGCACTTGCGACCACACGTGTGCGTAGGCACCGTTGATAATACGTGTCCCATCCTAATTTTTTGAGCAACCCTTATTTTTGGCCGACCCTAATTTTTTGCCACCCTAATTTTTTGGGAACCTTAATTGTTCTTGCCAACCTTTGGTCTTTCCAGACGTCGAAGTCTTTTGGCCACCCTAATTTTGGCAACCTAAATTTCTCTCGGGCAAGACCTAATTTATATCGCGGCCAACCCTTTTGGTTCTTCCGGGGGACAATTTTGGAGACCCAAATTTTTCGGTCAACCCTTTTGTGTGTGCCAGGGGACAATTTTGGCCTGTAGCTTTGGACCTGGTTGCTTTTTTGCAGCCTTCGAAGAGGGTTGCGCCAGGCGGTTGCGTAGCAACCGTCGTACGTAGCTCCCCCCCTAGTTTAAACCCGCCTTTGACCCTCCTTTAGCGGGCTGTAGCCCTCTTTTGATGTTTTGTGCCTTGTATTTTTGCGTCTTGCCTTGAATTTCGCCTTGATTACCGTCATAAAGGCGCTGAAATTGACCGTTTCTTAAAGGTCTGTGAGTGGAAATTAAGTTGTCATAAATATTTGAGCTCATACATGTACATGCAGCCTTGCCTTTGGTAGTAAGCATATTGCTAACATGAGGTCATGTATGGACACTGACCTGTAGTGGATCTGTCCAAACTTATTTCCATCCACACTACACCTAACCCCCTACACAGTCTACACACACACACACTACACACGCACGCACTACACACACACACACACACACACACACACACACACACACACACACACTCGATATTTTGAGGCCTCAGCTTTAATGACTCAACTTTGAGGCCTCAAGCTTTGATTGAGTGTCATCTACTTGATGGCTGTCAACTTTGATGGATAACTCAACTTGTGAAAGGCAACCATATGTATTGAGGTTCATCTTGATGAAGTCAATATTATAATGAATCAGATTATTGAAATGGCCATAAACTTTTGATTTGTGCGTTCCCATACACCTACGTAAGAGTATCAGGAGATTGTATCATCATTAGTGATCTATGAGGATTCTATGAGTGCCAGGTTGTGCAACAAGTTGCCATGTGAAAGTTGCTAAACGAGTAGTGCTATGATGCCTAATATTGTGTTCAGCTAGGCCAATGAGCCATTACAAGATGCGAGTGTCCCACCACTTATTGCCACCAGTGAATGGGAACAGATGCCACTAGTGTGCAAGCGAAAGCCACTTATTCAAGACCTTTTCTAGCCTACTCCACTGTACCCATCTGGAAAATAGCCCTAATATTGGTGTTCAACCCCAGGTTATAACGTATGAGGAATCGATTTGGTGGAGATTATATTACAAGCTTGCTAGTGATGCTTTGCAACCTACTAGATGAGTTATCTTTTTTCTAAACACTTATAGCACGACTAACTCTACATACTAAAAGAGATAACATTTTGGGATATGTGTGAACGGCAAAACGTTTCCGAAGTCCGCTCTTTCGCAGGTCCAGCCCCAGCGCGTGCGCCCGCTTAAGGCGCAAATATGTTCCGACGTAACCGCCGCCGCCGTGCCTCGCCCGCGCCAGGAACAATATTACGCAGTCTGCGATACGGTATAAATAATTTTGATATTCAATGTAAACTATTCAAAGATATTCTTTTCAAATATACTATGAGTCATTCATTGTTATTTTACTAAAAACATTTTTTTATTAAAAACATATACCTTACAACCTTAAAGCAGTTAAAACAGTTAAATCAATAGCCTCAATTGCCAGCAATAGGGGGATTAGTAAGCCTTTGTTTTTACTTTTGATATTTACCTGATTTATGCTTTATGCTGATATACTGCCTTTACACTTCGAGTATAGAGATATTATATAACATTACTCCTGTATCTTCAATATATTTTTTGTTTTAATTACTTAATTAATTTTTATATAATCTAGTAATTAAGAAGAAGAAAAAACATCAGAGTCCCATAGATATGCACTTAAACAATTTATTTTGAATTAAGTATGTAATTAATATATTTATTAAAAAACATTATTATATATATAATATATAGTATTTATATATATATATAGTTATTTTATTTATATAGCTAATTTATATATAGTGATATATATAATATAATATAATAGTATATTATTATATTTTATATATTATATATATATATATATATCATATATATCTATTATATCTACTACTTTTATATATATACGAGTTTTAAGGGTAAGTAAAAATTGCTCTACGTTTTGCAATACTCCATTCATATCATAGGTATTAGAAAACTATTAAATACTATTGACATACAAAATTTTAGCCATTCATTTAATAATATTTACAAAGTTTAGTAATATACATTATTTAAAAAGTCAATAATGAAATAAAGTAACACTAGGGACTCCCCCAATTAAAAATTATTTACATATAAGTGTTGAAGGGGGTAAGACATAGTATTTACACAACTTACATTATTATACTTTAAAAATAAGGAAATGATTAATGATTATATTCAAAAATAAATTTTAAGATTCAAAGGAATCATATGTGAAACAGATTATAGTGTTTATTACTTCTATAAATTCGGGAAATCCCAATGCCTGTTGAGGTGATGTGACGAAGGTGAGGTATTGAATTACGAAGACAGGTATCCTTCTCTCCAACACTTTACAGAGTTTATTCGTTTCAATAGCGAACCTCTCCGTGAAACACAATCCAAGATGCTCATTTTTAAACACCGATTTTATTTCCTCTTCATTCATCTTTAATAATTCAAAAGTACGTTGACGTACTCGTCAATCTCAATGAGTTTGAGGTAATGACTCAAAGATAGACCACCCTACAGGTGATGGCGTGACTTGTTAGACTTGAATCCAAAAAGAGCACTTAGTCTTAATGTGCCTTTTTTCAAATTATATTAACATGATAAGCGAATTACAAGCTCAAAAGGTCGGCTGTGAGATCATAGTCATATAAACTATTCCTTGCGTATTCTTCAAGATTTATACGCCTGTTCCACTATCATTACATGATACAAGTATTGGCTATTAAGTCGAAAAAAGAGAGGCGTGTCAGAGAGGATAAGTCTCCGTTGTTATAACATTTCCATAATCACGTCCATTCACATGTAAACTGATACCCCTAAGTCCGAAAGGTGTGAATTTATTAGGGATGAGCTTTATATTATAATTTCCAGTAGTAGGCTTCATTGACACACCAATCCACTTATTATTACTTTTCTGTAGGTAAAATTTCTTTACAACAATGTGTAGGAGATATCGATACTCGATTAATCCCTTGGTGTGAATATTAAAATATTCTGGTTTCAACTTCTCTTATATGGTACTTTTGGATGGTAGTATTTCAAAGCGACTTTATCAATTCCAAATGACGCCATCCATCTTCAACCAACAAATATTCTTTGGTGATAATTTCACTTTTCTACTTTGAAATAGGCCAAAAATATATTTAAAATATGGATTGACTGTCAGTTATACGACTTAAATTAGACTGAACTTTTTATTTTAAGAGGAAATCGAGCGAATTGATCAGAGTTAAAAGGATTCTAGTATCTACAGATGGGAGAATGAGTCTTTCTTGAGAGAAGATAATTTAAACGTTAATCGACCGAAAATTTCAAAAATATAATTTTTGGACTCAGCGCAAAAAACTACATTGTGCAGCTTCATCTTTGAAACTATGAAAAACCACATGATTGGAGATGAATTTGTGTTTAGCGTCGCTGATAATTTAGCAAGCTCTTATATAGCCTTCTATAAGGTTGATAATTAGCCGCTGACGCACCTAATGAAGTTTCATTGAGACGTTAAGATAGACTTAAACCTGAGTGAAACATGTATGACAGGAAATTTGATTCTGTATATACTATATGGTCATCCCCCGAAGGAAAATCTGTACCATCAGGTTTTGTTCAACTTAGTTTAATATTTAACAACTCCAATAATAATTAGGTATTGATCAGAAGTGCCTGGAATATTGAACTCTAGAGGAAACATCTTATAAGGTAATTTGAATGCATAGGATTTAATACTGATAAAGTTGGAATCGCTTACGCTAATCTGTGTAGGGCGTTCATGGAGAAGAGATCCAATCACTCTTACAACAATCAGGACAAGAAGGATGAAGGAAATGCATCTTGTATGTGCGAGTTCTGGTCGTATAATGAACATTTTCATAAAAAATTACTTATATACAGTAATACACATCTCGCTATAAAAGTAGCCTAGTTAGTAATTAAATAGAAAATAATCAATGCATTTTTTCTTTAGAGTTTTTTTTTCCGCTTAGGCTTTTTTGCTTTTATTGACAGATCTTCTTGGTCCCTGCCTTGGACCTGACATTTACGTTTCTTTATTTTACGCTTATCATCAGGTTCCACATCTCATCTGAAACATCAGCAATACGTCTTTTTATGATGCACGTGGGTTAGCTTCTGCCGCAATATCTTGAATAGTATGCAAAGCCTGTTCTTATAGTTTTTTACCTATATATTCACCTCTCTCCTGAGTAGAGGCCTTGCGCTTCTCCATAACTTGGCAAAAAATTCACCCAGACCATACCCCCTCTGCATTTTTGACCCTCTGAATACCCTTTCTTCGTCCATTATTACAAAACATTAGATGTCTTTAAGTTAACTATTCTATATTGCACCAACATCTTATATGTTTAATGTGAAATGAAAAAATATAAACTGATTACTCCTCTTCTAGTTGTTCCGTTATGCTCTATTACACGTCATGTGTCTTTCTAATATGAATTTGACAGACAATGCACGTATGATAAACGGAAGAGAGGATTTCCTAATCTAACATCTTTTATATGCAAGCGTACAGAGTCAAAATTTGATCTATTCAAAGGAAGATAATGAATATTAGGGAATGTTATAACTTACTCTCTTTGGGAAAATATACTACTTCTTAATAAAGGAGCTTTAGGATTAACCATGCTCAAGTCTTTATAAATTTTTTTATTCTATTTTTGATTAATTTATATTGTATCTCTGTGAAAAATATAGATAAAATATCATAAATATATTATATATAATATATATAGTAATATATATATATCATATTTTTTATAGAGATATATATATATATATATATATATATATATATATATACTAATTACATACATATATATATAGTATATAATATATATAATATACTAATAATAATAATTCATATATTATATATAATATATATAATATATATATTATATATATATATATACTATATATTAAGGTCAGCATCCCGAAAAGCCAGGCATGTAACTAAAAAACTGATAACAAGGTACAAGAATAATAAATATCATTTTATTATTCAGGAAGACATTTTTACCTCGGAAATTAAAAAAAAAAAAAAAAAATAACGCTTTAAAAAAATTAAATTGTTAAAAAATTGCGTGTTTGAAAAATTTATGCAGGTGTGTTTCGATAAATCCAAAGATGCGGCTACTCCCGAAGTGAGACAGAAGTCTGCCAAATGTTGCAATTTTTTTTTTTTTACACTAACGCATACCCTCGGATAAACAAGAACGATTTGATAGAGTTCGGGGTTCTCGGCCTACCGGGGGACGACGGGGGGGACTTTCGTTCCCCACTCGTCCCCTCCGTCGGCTCGAACCCCTTTAAAAGGATATAAAAAGAAACAAATAATATTATTCTCCTTATTGCGTAAATAAAGGGGTGATTTTGGCAAACTCTTTTTCTCATCGAGAACAATGAAGTCTCAAAGTCTCAATTTTCTGTTCGTCTCAAACCTGTGATTTAACCTTAATTAAGTAAGTTTAATTTTTATTTAGTTGGAAATAAAGATAATTTTTTTTTTAAGGTTTCATCGATGAAAATTACTTGCCTAAATCAAAAATGTTATTTTAATTTTCATTTTGTATCATATTGTTTTCTAATTACATGCCTGAACTTTTCGGAATGTACGCCCATATAATATATATATATATATACTATTATATATATATATATATATAGTATTATATATATATATATTATATATATTATATATTATATAGTATATATATATATTTATATATATATATATATATATTATATTTTATATATATATATATAATATATATATATTATATATATAATATATATATTATATATATATATATATAATATATATATATATATATATATATATATATATATTATATATAGACAATATATTATATACTATATATTATATTAATGGGCAAAGCTAAATATTTATTCTTTTCTAAGTACATCGGCACTGACGTCACATATTGTTGTTTTCTATTTCTATAAGTAACTCATATTTGTCACACACACACGAGCACACAACACCACACACAACACACACACACACACACACACACACTCACACACACAACTTTAATATTTGGTTTGGAAAGTTTTGGTGTTTTAAAAATTTAATATTTTTAAAACTTTTATTTATAAAATTTTATATTTTTAAAACTTTTATTTATAAAATTTAACTTTTTTTTTTTAAAATTATTTAAAACTTTTTATTGATAAATTTTATTTATTTTATCAATATAAAGTTTTTAAACAGGTTTTTATTTCTTTTTTAATAAAAACACGTTTTCATCGACACTAAAGCAGTATAGCAATAAAGCAGTAAAGCAGCAAAGTAAAGGCATGATTATCTATCACTTATCTATGCCCATCCCATTCCATGCATTGTCCTATTCATTTACTGCTTTACGTCGTATTTTGCCGTGTATTATGTATAAAAACTGCAAAATAAGTTCTTTTGTGTGAACATAGCATATAATTTATTGAAAACATTTTTCCGTTTTTACAAAATTTTCATCCTTTTTATTCAAATATAATAATTATTCACTAAAATTTATATTATTCATTCAAAGTTCACTAAAAATATTTCAAATTTTTTAAAATTTCTATATATCAATTCAACATAAAACATTAATGAGATTGATATTGATAATGTTGTTGTTGTTGTTGTTGTTGTTGTTGTTGTTGTGTTGTTGTTGTTGTTGTTGTTGTGTATGTTGTTGTTGTTGTTGATAATTATTATTATATTATTATTATATAATTCATTATTATTATTATTATTAATTATTTTATTATTATTATATTATTATTATTATAGTTATGTATTATTAATATTTAATTATCTATTATTTATTATTTATTATTGTTCACTAATCCTATAAACACATTGTTTAGATCAAGGCATTGTAATACTCACAAACATGAACTAAGAAAAACGGCGAGAGACTGATTAAAGTTTCCAGTGTTACTAAGAACTTTTTACAATGTAATATAATGATCACGCTTGCTTTAACCATAATTTAAGAATAAAGAATTAAAACCTCTAATCATAGATAAGCCTTGTGTAACCTTACTCATAACGAATTCTCATTCATGTTCTTTTCCTATGATTATTATTTGTTATGTGATTATTATTATTAATAATTATTTATTATTATTTATCTAATTATTATTATTATATTATTATTATTATTATCAATCTTCTTTTAAATTTATTATTATATTAATGTTTATTTATTTTTTTATTTATTTTGTTATTATTTTATTATTATTATTATTATTATATTATTATTATTATATTATATTATATTATGTATTATTATTATTATATTATTATTTAATTATTATTATTATTATATTATAATGTATTGTTAATAATTAGTCTTGTTGTTGTTGTTGTTGTGTTGTTGTTGTGTTGTGTTGTTGTTGTTTGTTTGTTTGTTGTTGTTGTTGTTGTTGTTTGTTGTTGTTGTTGTTGTTGTTTAAACACCATGCTCTTTAGTGATCTCTATTTTAGAGCTAGGGACAACTGCTCTCAAATGCCTACTCTTTTTGTGAGGCAGTAAGAAGCCACGCTGAATTGCCAAGTGGTTCTTAGACATGCCAAACACCAACCTCATGCACTTCCATTAAACAACTTAAGAGAATTAATTATTATATTATTAAATTTATTGTATTATTATATATTATTATTATTTTATTATTAATTATATTATTATTATTATTATTATTATTATTATTATTATTTATTATCTATTATTATGTATTATTATTATTAGCCCCGAGAAACGTCAAATAACGTCCGAAATTATAAATGTTTCAAATGTTGCAAAGTGTTTCTTTGCAACATTTGGAACATTTGCAACATTGGATTCAGTGCTGCATGCAACATTCTGCCTGCCGAAGATGCACCCTATACTAATGACAAGCTACATTTGTTGCGGGTCTAAAAATGTAACGTTCTCTACACACATAACAAAATATGTTAGGGGTATTTTACGCTGACGTTGGCATTATGATAGAACTTCGAAGCATATAAATACTTGTGATGTTAATATTTAATTTCCTTTTATTAACATTTTAAAAAGAGGGACAAAATTTCAAAATAAACCTGAAAATATTATAATATATATATATATATTTATATATATATATATAAAATAATATATATATATATATTATATATATATTATATAATATTAATTATATATATATATATTATATATATATATATATATATTAATAACACATATACTCTTCCACATTAACAACACTAGACTAACTCACCAATATCCAAAACCATACTAACTTAATACGCAACAGGCACAAAGCTGTGGTGGAATCATCTGCTAAGAGGAAAATGGTGTAGTTGCCAAATTCGCAATTCCACCAATTGATAGTGGCATAACAAAAAAATAAGCACAGAATCTGTTCTTTTCACACAAAAATATAATAGAACAATTTAGATGTGAAGGAAATCATTTTCAATGTTGTACAAGTATTCCCTTTTAAATTCATTTTCTGCGAAGATTTACCTGCGAACATTTTGACCAATCGTATTAATTTATCAGATCTACATTTATTGCAAGGATAAACATTTTTCATTATAGCGGAAATGTTTGGTTTACCCAACGATTTTACCGTTGTTAGCGGTTCAACTTCTTGGCTTTATCGCACAAAATACTTTTTTTCTACGAGTTGATATTTTCCAATATAGCAAAAAATCCCAACAGACATTTATATAATTTCCACGCCCTATGCTTTCGTTTTTATGTGATCGTTTAGCATCATAATTCTTGAATGTATCGACTCGATATCAAATATTTAATAAAGTTTTTGTGATGAGTTTTAAATTGTGCGTAATTTTATAAAAAGAAAATTTCGCAATCTGTTTAAAATAAAAAAAACAGAAAAAAAACAATTGATATAGCGCTGCTATGCTCTAGATATTTTATGAAACATTTGTGTATAGCTAATATTTCACTATGAAGCTCTGTGTTTATAATGCTATTTGAAGGATTACTAGTGCTAATTGAACACATATATACAAAACTATTTATGTGTAAAGATGAAAATGCTGAATGCATGAATTTGGGATGAATTACTCAAAACTACTAGACATTGTGCATTTCATTCAATTAAAAAATGTCTAGAGCTTGCTTTTCTCTTTTAAATGTTGTTTCATTCATCCCAATTAAAATTAAAAAAAAATATTTTTCCACCGCATCATCGAGTCTTTTTTTTTACATGAATTTTAAATACTTTGTATTATGACTTAAAACTTCAAATATCTTTTTCGTAAAACTGGTTTTTCGAATAAAGGCTTGTAAGTCTTTCAGAAAATCAAATATTATAATATACTATATATATATATATAAGTAATATTATAAGATATATATAAATAATATATTATAATATATATAATATTATATATTCCTTTTATAATATAGTATATATATATAATATATATATATTATTAATATTATATTATATATATATTATATAGTGTAAATGAGAAAAAAAAAATGAACGAGAAGGTTACTTTAAAGATCAATATACGAAAATAAGTTTTTAAAGAAAATATCTTTATCTCCCTTAAATTTTTGACCCTATTTATAGATACTATGAGCTCGAAAATTAAGTTTATGTTACTATCCTTGGTTTTGCAAATCGAAGGGGGACAATTTCAAGTTTTTCAAATCAAATTCGTCAAACTTTTCAAGAGCGAACCGAGAAACAATTTTATAAAAGGATTTCAAAACACGTTAAACTCATGCCCTTGTTAGAATATTACTCTATGTCACTCTCAGTCAATTTCGATCCACGCTCATCATGTTCTCCTTTTTGGAAAGTTTCACGTGGTTGCAAATATTATTATTTGCCTTTTCTCCTTTTAACCGTAATTATAGTCCTTAGTTTTTCGTTGTTACTCATTATTTCAGAAGGAGTTCATTATGTTCCACGACATCATAATGGGAGATATAAGCACTCCAAACATAATAAACAGAGAGATATATATATATATATATATAAATATATATATAAATTATATATTATAATATATATATATATATATATATTATATAATTATATATATTATATATATATATAATTATATATATATAATATATTTATAATATATATTATAATTATTATTAGTAATATATACACTATATATATATCAGGGCGTTTATTATAGGGTAGGAGCAGAGTAGGTGAGCTCCTACCCAAATATTTTGGTGCTATTAATTAGCGAAACTAAATTAAATGGTAAAGTTAAATTAAAATTATTAATAATTTTTTATATGAAAGTGTAAAAGAGATTAAAATAAAATTAATTAAAGTAAATTCAAACTTTACTCTTTTTAGTAATAAACAATTATTAATAATTAATTTCATTTGTGGCATTGTTGCTTTCAAATTATGATAATAGAAGTTATAATCAAAGGTATGACGTTATTGGATATTCATATTTCTATATAAAATATATAAGAAAAAGCCAAGCGTCATACACCTTGCTGTTCGAGCGAAAAAATACGCGAAATTCGCGAGCGAAACTTTCGTTCACCGTACGAATATATATTGAAATTTTTTTTTTTTGAACTTTTTTCACCTACGTCTCTCTCTCCTCTCTCTCTCTCTCTCTGTCTCTACTCTCATCTCTCCTCTCTCTCTCTCTCTCTCTCTCTCTCTGGAACTGCTTATATATAATATATATATAGTATATAATATATATAATATATATAATATTATAGTATAAATATACTATTATATATATATAAATATATAAATAATTATATAAAATAAGACTGCCAGCCAAGATTATAACCTACAAGGTACGCCACTGATATATATATATATATATATATAATATATATATATATTAATATATCTAAAATATTAAAGTAAACTATGGTAATACTACCACGACACTTGATCAAGGTAAAATTGTCTATATATATAAAGATATATATATATATGATATATATAAGGCAAAATTGAGATTGTCCACTCTCAGTAGAAAAATTTGCTAATAAGTATGTTGACTCAAGCACATTCTTTGACTCGCGCAGAGGTTTTATTGAAAAGCGATTGAGTACAACTCTCTCTTCTCCCTCCTCATCTCTCTCTCTCTCTCGTCTCTCTCTATTTCTCTCTCTCTCTATATATTATATATAGTATAATTATAATATAAATATATATATATATATATAATATATATAGATATATATAATATATATTACTCACTATAAATATATATATATATACTATATGTGTGTTGGTTGTGTTGTGTGTGAAGCCGATTTATAATTCAAAACTAACGAACAACCTAGAAATAGACCTCATAGATATCATTGTCAGGTCTCTCTGCCTCTAGTTGGACAACGCGATGGAGAGTGACATTCGTTCCCCCTTCGTGCCCATCGGGCTCTAGCCACCCTAATGAGGAAATATGTCTCCTTGATACTTCTCCAAAGCATCTTCTATCAATGGAAGCCGAGTCGATTTGGGACGTCCCCTTGACCCCCGTCGTTCCACCCTACTAGGCCAGAGAGACCCCGAGAACTGTATGTGCGGGATTAAGCTACTCTAAAGTGATTACGTTAGTTTTTAATTTCATTTTAGAACGACTTTAATGATATATATATATATTATATATTGAAATAAGAGCTCATTATATATCATATATACTAGTACTATATATATAAATTAGTTTAATATGTTATATTAATATATATATGTATAATTAAACAATATAATTTACGAGATATATTGTTTAAGGGTCTTACATCCTTTGTAAAAAAAAGCTTAGGATTTGATACCAGAATGTTATTTATTTGGTTTGTTGTTGTGCTGCCCAAATTATAGGGACGTAGGCGACTGTTTGGCCTCGCTATATAATATTCAAAGATTAGGAAATATATTAAGTTTTTGTAGACATCAGAGAAAGTTAAGCGTTTATAGTATAATTAAAATAAATTATTATAAATTTAATCTTTTTTTTATTAATTAAATAATTAAAGTTATCGAACTTTTTTTAATATAACTGAGTTTTATCACAAATGAAGTGCGCTTTTTTTCGTTGAGATTAGTGGGGCTATGTTTCAAGATCTTTTATTAGTTATTAAGACCTTGTAATTTTTGTCCTCGTTGATGTGTCTTCTCAACATAGATTTCATAATTTCAAATGAATATACATATTAGCCTTTCTATAGTATTGAAATTTAATGCATAAAAAGTTAAGGTACATCTTATTGAGTTAAGATTAAAATATCAATTATGCAATATTAATTATATAAATATTTTTTTTGTTTTTACACAAAAATATAATTAATTATATTATATATAATATATATATATTATATAATTATATATATATATTAATATAATATATCTATAATATACTAATAAATATTTAATTATCTTCAATCAATATTATTTATATATATTATATATAGTAATAAATATATATATATATATATATATAGTAATATATATATAAATAATATCTATAATACTATATATTACTACTTAATGTCAATTATATTAATATTCTCTCAAACTTCATTATAATATTATATATTATATATATATATGATGTATATATATATCATATTATTTATTTTTGCTTGACCTCCGACAAAAGAAAGTTTCCCTTGTGATTCCTTAACGGGGTCTGTAAAGACTGTAAAGTCAGTAAACATCCAATTTTTTCAAAGGTGTCGGTATATCGGGCCTTTTACATATATATAGTAAGAATTTATAATATATATATATATAATATAATAATATAATATATAAGTATATATATATAATATATATTTATAAAATTTTCATCTATTCATTCAATGAAAAATATAAACCAATAAAAGCAAATCATATATTTAATGAGATTATATTATAATATTAGAGTACTATATATATATATATAATATATATACTAATTATATATATATGATATAATTATATATAGAATGAAAACCATTAGAGAGAAGTAATGTTAGACATTTGCATGTATTCATAGTGTGAATGTACCACCTATGTTACGAGGAATTGCAAACCTCCCCATGTACAATATTCTTAGTATACATTGGTGAAACCTTATTATAACTGCTTGTAACTAATATCAAAATTCCATAGTATAGAAAGAAACAGTTAAGCATCTATTCCCCTCAGAGGAAAAATGCTCCAATAATTTTGAATTTATAGGTGGCTGGAGTCCGCAAGAACGCGAGCCAAAAACTGAAATGTGATTGTTTTGTAGGCTTCCGCACTGTGAAGTCAGGTGTTAGTAAGTAGCGGGACATATGATAAGTGGCTGTAATTAAACGTGCGATTGAAGTTAGTTATTTGCTATCTATGTTCCCATTGTCAACCTAAATTCGATCACCAATTTCAGTTGATTGTCAAAATTGTCAATTATATTTTAATAGTATTTAATAAACAACTAAACAAACAGATCTTTACATCGGCACACCCAAAATTGATTTATTGCTATAAATTAAAAGACCTGGAGTATCTCGGTCTATATTCTCATTAGTTGTATATTTGTATAATTTGATCTGGGAGTCAAAAATCTATAAAAGTAACTGTATTCAAATATTGCAATCAGTGTGTGTGTGAAACAAAAATTAACTGTTGCATAATCAAATGGATGATAGGTCTAAACAGGAAAAACAGTGTTATAAAACTTGTGACAAACCTGTTTGTGGTAACGTGAAGAAAAATTTTGTAATTTACAAAAGTGAAAGTTTCAACTAAAATAAGCGATAAAGTGGTTACATAAAAAATAGGTGACAAAAATACCAAAAGGTCCCTAACGTTTTCGGAGACCCAAGCGACCTTTTTAAATTAGGTTTCAAATAGACTGGCATCAAACTGTAAATGAAAGTCCCTTTGTTCGATTCTAAATCATGGCTTGCAACAAAGAAACTCCTCTCAGCGGACCCAAAGAAGTCGTTTCAAGACTTCTACCCACAGTCGGAGAGGTGAGTAAAAACTTAACTCCCAAACAATCTGCTTTTTCCCCACGGAGAGAAAAACCTTTCATTCCCACTTGTAAATCAGAGGACAGGTCCAGCTTGAGTAGCCGAGATCTTCAAATTCGCACAGACTGCAGTCAAACAGCAAAAACTAAAGGCGTCTTTAGAGAATACAATGTTCCCCTGAAAAATTGATAGCACTTAAACCTCGAGTAACTTCCCTCCTTTCAGTATCCCTTTGGAGTGACCAGCTGATCAAAAAAAATAGTAGTGCATGATTCAATGCTCAATCTCTTACAAGTAAACCCATAATGAAGATACTCATGAACAGAAGTCCAGCCTGTTAGCTCTCATATGTCTAACCTAAAGACACTCCTTAAGGTTTCAAATTCCACTTTCATTGAAGAGAGAGTTAATTGCCAATATTATTCAAACTATCTCTTGACGAAATATTTCTCGTCATAGAAAACTTTGATTACCGCACTTAGGCATAAAGAAATAGGGTGTGTGAGATTTAAGTTGGGATAGCTAACAGAAATATGTAGAGCTCTCAAAGTGAAATTTAACAGAAGTAAAGACGTGTAGGGATTAGGAATTTTGTCAGTTTGCTGTGGAGAACAACCAAATTTTGCAATCGAAGTTCCTGGAAGAACTTCCATCGAAACGTACAAATGAGCCTTATACACACTCGCAGAAGATAAAAGACGATACATAGGATGGTAAGGGTCACAGATGATCTTGTTTAAAAATTTATCAGAAAGTTGGAGAATAATTTTCAACGCACCAAGCCAAATGAAAAATATGGGAAAAGTGAATTTATCACGCGAAAGAGAACAGATTCCTTGAGCCTGATTCACAAAACAGACAGTCACTCATTTGAAAAGGAACGCTCTCAAAACTCCTCCCTCAAAGATCATGACACAATCTCAAGCCAATTGGACTGAACTATGTGAAAGGCGATTGAAATAATGGCTTGGTACTATTATGTCTCTTGTTCAAGAAAAAAGCTAACTAGCCGATGAACGAAATTTGAGACGTGGCAGGGGTTAAATCAGAAAGTCAAGGTATGATAACATAACGTCTTTGATAATGCAATAAACGACTATTGTTATTACCATTCTCGCTTCTTACACAAAGCATATAGGTGTGAATCTGAAAACTGTCCCCTCTACCCCTTACTCTTCGCACAAGGAGGAACAAATGCCTCACAAAATTCGACCCAACAGGCGGGAAATGCCTGAAGCGGCTGTTTTCCATAACATCTGAAAGCAGTCGGGAAATTTTAAATTCTCACAATAGAAAAGTGACCTTTCACCCTGAAGTAGTAGTTTTAAATAACACTGATATTATTAATGAAAAAAATATGGCATGGAACATTGAAAATGAAAATACTGAAAAGATCATGAGAATAAATATAGAAAATATAGACAAAAATTACCGAAAAATGATATGAATACAACTACAACTACTAATACCACTACTACTACTACTACTACTACTACTACTACTACTACTACTACTACTACTACAAATAATAATAATAATAATAATAATAATAATAATAATAATAATAATAATAATAAAATAATAATAATATCGAAGTTAAAGAATACAATTTTTTTTATTTTTTCAAAATACTAATTAATAATAATAATAATAATAATAATAATAATAATAATAAAAATCATAATCATCATAATAAGAACAAAGGAAAGAAAAATATAAATACTACCACTACTGATAAAAATAATATTAAATATAATATTAATAAAAATGAAATCACCGACAATATTCTGTGCAGAACTATTAAAAATGACCAAAATGTCATTATAAATAATGAAAATGTGCAGAATAAGGTTGAATATATTGGACAAGTAAATCATGGTAATATAGTTGCAGGTGAAGGCAATGAGACAGGTATCACCCCAAGTCTGGTTGATAAAAGTTTTAAAAACAATAAATGCTGTAGCGTTGAAAAAGTTTTTAACGAAGACCAGACGGAAGAGAAAGCTTGTGTGATTGCCGACCTTAAACTATGCCAGGCGTATGATATTTTAAATAATATGCAACAGATGCAACTGCAATGAGGAAGCCCCCGTTAGGTCATATATTAGCTGCTAATAATCCTTAAATTGCCATATATGAAATAAAAACTATCGAATTTTTTATAAATCTAGGTCGTGAATATATTGATAAATTCTATATTTCAAATGTTCATCTTAATATTTTGGGGCTTCCGTTCCTGAAACATTTTGGGCTAGGGATAGATTTGAAACAACATATTTTAATAGATCCCTTAACCATCAGACTATAAAATTAATTAGAAATAGAAATTTTAAAGATAAATTTGTGCATGAAATTTTATCTCCTTCTGCAACCATTTCTCTCTCCTCTATGCATGTCCCAAATAGCTCTATATTCTGTAATGACTTGTTGATGAAATATAAAGACTTGTTCCTAAATCCGTATGACAGAAAATAATTATATAAAGAGTAAACAAAATGAAAAATGGATAAAATTTTTTGAGAAATACATAGGTAAAATCAGTAGCATGAGCATAGCATTAATAAACGAAGAGGGTCAGGTAACTACTAATGAAGAGTAGGCAGTAATATCTGAAAGGGTTTTAATAGAACTAGCAAACACCTATCCTTATAATGTGAATATGAAGGGCCTGCCTATCTTGATGAGACCTCGGAGAATCCCTCACAAGTTATATTCTCAAACTAGAGCTGAAATTAATAATTTAATTGCTACAGGGGTATTAAAAGGAACAAACTCTCCATGGGCCTTTCCTGTGTCTGTCCTTGAAAAGAGTAACAATCAAATAAGGTTAATTTCGGACTTCAGGGAACTAAATAAGTGGGCTGAACAAGAAACCTACGGATTGCCTACATTGAAGGATGCAATCTTCACATTGCAAGGTTGCAAATACTGCAGTAAATTTGACCTAACTCAAGCGTTCTACGTGATCCCTCTTCATAAAGAAAGCGTGAAATACTTTACAATTACAAGTAACATGGGAAATTTCAGTAACACTTGTTGACCCATGGGAATTTTATCCTCCATTTATTTTTCAAAAATTTATAAACATCCTTCTCCAGGACATTAATAACACACAAAAAGGAAGAGACTTATCGCTTACCAAGACGAAAGAAGAACACAATTTATCTGAAAAAGTGCTGAAAGGTTTCACTACTTACATTTCAGCCTAAATCCGACAAAGACAGAGAAAAGAGATAGATCATCTTGGATACAATATAAACGCCGATGGTGTCCGCCCAAATTATGATAAGGTCAAAGAGATTTTAGAGGTCAAAAAGCATAAAACGATTAGAGAATTAAGTCTTTCTTGGAAGACTTGTATTTCACCGAAATACTTTAGTGTGTCTGGCAGATATCATTGCACCGCTCAACATATTCTTACGAGGAAAGCCCTATTCTAGAAGGTGCATCCAGTGGACTGACGCTGCCGAAAAGCTTTTGAAAATGCTAAAAAAGCCATCCAACACGCTTCAACACTTGGTAATACAGCGTGGCTTCCTACTGCCTCACAAAAGAGTAGTAGTTTAAGTGCAGTTGTCCCTAGCCCTAAATTAGAGATCACTAAAGAGCATGGTGTACAAACGTCAACACAAACATCATCAACAACAACAACAACAACAACAACAACAACAACAACAACAACAACAACAACAACAACAACAACAACAACAACAACAACAACAACAACAACTCTCTCTCTCTCCTCTCTCTCTGTCATGCTCCATGTCTCCGCCCCATTCAACGGTATCGGAGTCAACACTCCCTCGTATATTGCTCTCTTCACCTTTTTGTTCATATATTTATCTTTCAAGATGGTATACTGCTCTTACAGTCCTGCCATACTGCTCAATCCTACTCGTAATTTCCTTTGCACACACCCCTTCTCTTCCAAGTGCTTCCTAGATATTTATTTCTATCACATTTTTAATCTCTCTA
>JABUQX010052662.1:0-7500 GCA_015478945.1 Trachelipus rathkii | reverse complement strand
TATATATATATATATATATATATATATATATATATATATATACATATTCAATGAAGTTGAAAGTTTCCAGGATGCGGGACGAGGACCCAACTCGCTTTGCTTTCCACCATGAACTTTCCTAGTAGTAGTAGTAATAGAGGGACGACCATAAGACCGCCTTATTAATGAGTAATATATATATATATATATATATATATATATATATATATATATATATATATATATATATATATATATATATATATATATATATATTAAATATTTTAAATTATTTTTTTATTCGTTCTTTTTTGTCAGCATAGCAGCGCTCGGGCAGCTTGACAGATACAAAGAAGAATTCGATATCATTTCATGGTGGCTCGTTCACGACAGAACACCGTCTTCAGCCAGGTCAGTCAGGCTGCACAAGGTAGCTTGAGAACGGTCAAGATGTACATTATAACTCTGTTTGGCCCCACGCCCGAGTGCAGGCGGGAAGAGCTCGTTGTGTTCCTATTAGGTGGGTGCGAATATTCACCATAGGAAGTATTATCGGGTTCTTCTTTTAGCCTGTCGTGGTCTGGTGGTCAAACACTTGAGCGTATATCTGCTAGGGTCCAGGATCGAATCCCAGCAGGGTGAAAAATGCTTTAGGGGTATTTTTATCTATACAAATTTAGATTGCGTGAAGATTGGCAATTACTTTATAATGTACATCTTGACCCCCGTTCTTAAGTATTTTCACCTTGTGCGGTACCCTGTTTGGCCCCAGGCCCGAGTGCAGGCGGGAAGAGCTCGTTGTGTTCCTATTAGGTGGGTGCGAATATTCACCATAGGAAGTATTATCGGGTTCTTCTTTTAGCCTGTCGCGGTCTGGTGGTCAAACACTTGAGCGTATATCTGCTAGGGTCCAGGATCGAATCCCAGCAGGGTGAAAAATGCTTTAGGGGTATTTTTATCTATACAAATTTAGATTGCGTGAAGATTGGCAATTACTTCATAATATATAATATATATATATATATATATATATATATATATATATATATATATTATATATATATAGTTATATATAAAAATATATATATATATATATATATATATATATATATATATATATATATATATATATATATATATATATATATATATATATATATATATATATATATATATATATATATATATATATATATATATATATATATATATATATATATAAGAAAGGATATATATTTTATCTGTTTATATATATATAGATTTATTATATATATATATATATATATATATATATATATATATATATAGGGGAGGCCAATTCTGTAGTGGCATTAGTGTTGGCAATTATCTCTTCTTCTTCTTCTTCTTCCAATGGTAGCAGGTCTAGTTGTTATAGTAGAGTAGAGGGCTTTCAGTTATTTCTTTTAATTGATCCTCCACTGCAAAGGTAGTATTTCATGGGTATTCTTTGATAGCTCCTAGATTAGTCTTCGTTTATACGTTGAGGGGCCTAAGTATCTACAGGTAATTTGAATCACATCTTTCTGTTGAAGCTGCCTTCTTCACCAACAAAATGCTATATGGTTGCGCTTTGATTGGTAATTTGATGCTAATGAACCATCAGCAGATGTTGTTATAACTTTAATATTAGGTATCTCTTTATTGTAAGGTGTTAACTAACAGCTATTGGTTTTGGGGTTCCTTTTTAAGATGTTAACTGTTAATATTGATACCATTATTTACCACCTGATTTGATTAGTCTTAGAAATAAAAATAAAAAGTAATTACTCCTTTTCATTATCACTGTATTAACTCATCAAAGGGTTATTACATATATATATATATTATATATTATATATATATGTTTAGTTATGTTATATATATATATATATATATATTATATATATATATAGAATATATATAGTATTATTATTATTATTATATTTATTAATATATATATATTTTATTATTACTATTTTTTATATATTATATATATATATATATATATATATATATATATATATATATATATATATATATATATGGTATATATATATATATTTATATATATATATACATACAATTTTAAATAAACAAACATATATATATATATATATATATATATATATATATATTATATATATATATTTTTATATATTTATATATACATACATATATATATATATATATATATATATGTATGTATATATATATATATATATATATATATATATATATATATATATATATATATATATATATATATATATATATATATATATATATATATATATATATATATATATATTTACAGAGATAAACACCATCACTCACGGGCAGAGCCCTAATCAAGGAGGAGGTGTACTGGTTTAACGTCCGAGCAGGACGAAGCCAAGCCCAAGGGGAGAATAGCTCACATTCTCCCACCCGACCAGTTGTGAACCTGGGACCCTTCGCTTTGTTTGGCGAGTGCTCTACCACCTTCGCTACCGGGCGCTTTTATATAAATTAAATATAAAATAGATAAAACCAAAGATATATATATATATATATATATAATATATATATATAGTTATTGTTATATATATATTATATTATATACATAGAAATAAATAAAGATATATATAGTATATATATAAACACATATATATATATATATATATATATATATATATATATATATATATATATATATATATATATATATATATATATATATATATATATATATATATATATATATATATATATATATATATATATATATATATATATATATATATATATATACATACATACATACACATACATATATACTATTACATATATATATACACATATATATAATACACTATATACATATATATACATATATAATAATATATAAATATATATATTTATAATATATATAAATATATATATATATATATATATATATATATATATATATATATATATATATATATATATATATATATATATATATATATATATATATACATACACATACATACATATACATATACATACATATATACACATATACATACATACATACAAATATATACAAATACATACACATATACATGCATACGTCATACAAATACAAATATATATTACAGTGACAATATTACCATTACTAACACTATTATTATCAATAACATTAATACTTATACTAATTATTAACACTCACTATTTTCATTAACACTAGTTTTATCACTAATAATTTTATATTACTATTATTATTGTTATCATTATTATCACTATCATCATCATTATTATTACCGACATCACTATTGTTATTATCACTACCATTATTATTATTACTATCATTATTATTATTATTATTATTATTACTATTATTATTATTATTAGCACAAATTATTAACACTACCACTATATCATTAACACTAGTTTTATCACTAATTATATTATTATTACTATTAGTAGATTGTAAAGTGATTCCCAATCTGTAGCAACCACCATGCATTGAGCAGCCCTCTTGTTGAGCCATGAAAATGAAGAAGATTCGGAGAGGCGTCATGACCACACAGTTTACAACGAAAATCAGATTTTATTTGGTCCAATTAAAACAGTCGATGAAGTATTCAAAAATAAATTTTTAAATTTTCAAAGGTTCATTATCTGAAATTTTTGTAGCTTCACCGAAGAAATCATAAAGTTATTTTAATTCTAAAAGTTGAAATATAATTTTCATTTAATCAAATATTTTTTCTGGCAAGCAAAAATTAGTTTTTGAAAACTTCAAAATTTTCAATTTTCTTCTTTTAAAGTCTTATCCAAGCACAACCGCATTAGCTTGTCAAGACTTCATGATAAGTGACACGATCTTGCAGCCCCTACTGATTTCTTTCTTCACCTATTCCTTTCTTTTCTGATTTTCTTCTCTTTCTTCTGTTCGTTGTTCCAACCTACCTCTCCAGAGTCTGAATCATATATATATATATATATATATATATATATATATATATATATATATATATATATATATATATATATATATATATATATATATATATATATATATATATATATATATATATGAAAATAATAATAATAATAATAATAATAATAATAATAATAATAATAAATAATAATAATAATAATAATAATAATAATAATAATAATAATAATAATAATAATAATAATAATAATAATAATAATAATAATAATAATAATAATAATAATAATAATAATAATAATGATAATGCATAACTATGAATTAATCCATATGCTTAGGGTAAGGCGCTTTTCTTATTCTTCCTCTGACTACACGTTTGAATGTATCTGAAGCGTAAGACGTTCCTGAAGGACTAGAATTGGGCCTTGGTGTCTTAGGAATATCATCCAAATCTGCTAATCTACGGGTGTTCAAGATTAAAGTTCGGGGAAAATTAATAGTCTGTTCCTGTTTGATGCTTACCATCCAGTTACAGTGCCCTTCTCTTCCAATCACGTGAGCGATCTGCTATCAAATCCACAATATTTGATCCTTTAACTACTTCATCATCGATGATGATTTGGCCTAATTCATTCCATGTTAATTGTTCTTTTAAAATATTATATAATGCTATACCTCTGTTTTTAATCGAGATAGGCAGACAACCCTCTATTACTGTTTTAAAGTCTTTCTTTTTATTAGTTTCCTCAATTTTTTCATTAACGATGTCTTCGTCATTCTTCTTATGAGAGACATCGTTTATGGAACCCGTTGTATAATCAGTACTGGTGTATTTATCCTTTAAATCTAATAATCTCTGTAAAACAGTTTGGTATTTCACTCTCTTTTCATCTAACCCTATTCGTGAATTTAAAATTACATTTAAATCCTTCTCGATAATACATAATTGTTCTATTCGTGGATCTTGTAAAGTGGTAGGTATAGGTTGAGATGTTATACCCGTTGTTGTTGTTCGCCTTGGGGTTGGGGTTGGGGTTGGGGTTGGGGTTGGGATCATGTGCCGTTGGTGTATTATCATTTTTCTCATACTATTTTCATACTCATTATACGGGAACTACAGCCACCTTCTTCCTTATCATATCCACTTAGTTATCAAAGGAGCAATGACTGAGAAAAGTAGAGGCAGGAATACACCACCTCCCTTCTGTAGTAGCTTCTTTCTACTTTAGATTTTTTATGTTACGGGAAAGTTTTTAATGATGCTTTTCTATGACGACGCAGCTTTACATTCTGAGGTCTGTTTGAAGGAACATTGCCTTATAAGATTTACAGACTTCACATACACATTGGATGAATTTCTCATCCTCACTAATTAGTTTACGTTTTTCAGTTGGTTTCAACTTTAAAACTTTTTATAGGAGGAGATACTTTACAAATTTGAGTACCCATTTATCAGGTGTATACAGTTTCTATCTCATGCGGTGCGGAGTAGAACTCTGAATGTGTTTTTAGGATGAAGTTCGCACATTAAGTAACCGTGTGGGACAGATGTAACTTCTTTATATACTTTCAGAAACTCTTTCCTCCTCATAGGGAACATCTGAGTACCTAATACATTGATCTGACTCATATCTCTTCTTTGACCGAACAGGATTAGATATTGAGTGTTTAAAGATACATCTCTCATGTATTTATTCTGATGAAAAATGTTCTGTGTAATGAAAAATACAGAGATATTTAAATGATGTGAATATACTGTAAACGTTTCAGCTATGTCCTCGTTCAATTTATGCATTAAATCATCTAATACAATGATTTTATGGACTTGTACATCATCCATTGATTTGACATCGTATATTCCTTCATGGAACTGAATTACATCTTTATATTCATAAAATTTCTCTTGGAACACGTTGTAGCACCAGATTATTTTCTACAGGGGTTTACTCAAAAATTTCAGTTTTTCTTAAGATATTTAAAACAGAAAGGTTTTCCTCTACCGCCTGTGGGTCCTGATACCATGTAGGTGGCAGGGTTGTGGAACACAGTATTCATCCATACTCTGAGTGATTGCTGACAATGTAACTTCTAGCTTGCATATATATATATATATATATAAAACCATATATATATGTATGTAAAGCTAAAAATATATATATATATATATATATATATATATATATATATATATATATATATATATAATATATATATATATATATATATATATTTATATATATATATTTAAAATCTCATTTAAATTCCTATTTATTTACTACGAATACTACCTATAATTTCCTTTAAAGTATCCGGCTTGCTAGGCCTATGGCCTTAGTATTGTTGTTGATGCTGCGTTTGGTGGTAATGCTGTTGTTTTTAATGCTGTTGTTGTTCTTGCGTAGTAATTATAGTTCCATAGTTAGAACATGAGTATGATGAAGCCCCGCTTTGAGAACCAGGGGATGTTGAATACGCCTCAGAAGTGATCATGAAGTATGAAAATACCCACGGAGAGTAGTAGAGGTGGATAGAACATTCACGGGAACCTGCGTGAAGCATTGAAAAATCCATGGAATGGATCCAAAGGATGATAGAACACCCTCTAGACGATCAAGGAGGATCATGAAAATACCCACGGAGAGAAGCAGAGCAATGTAGAACAACCTCAGAAACCTATGTGAAGCATTGAAATATCTAGTGAAAGGAACAGAAGAGGGTAAAACGACCCATGAAAGAATCTGATAGGAACTAATCTTATCAAAGACCTTGGAAATATAAAATCACCAATTGAAAGATCCTAAGAGGGTTTAAAAGGTGGCTAGTTAACTGTTCTAGCGACTTGTTGTCCTGTCATCTCAGTGTTGTGAATATTGTTGTTGTTGCTGTTGTTAATTTCATACGATGTTTAATGTAATTTGTTTAATTTGTAGTTTGATGTTTGGCTTGCCTGGATGTTTGAATCTCTCTCTCTCTCTCTCTCTCTCTCTCTCTCTCTCTCTCTCTCTCTCTCTCTCTCTCTCTCTCTCTCTCTCTCTCTCTCTCTCTCTCTATCTCTCTCTATATACTGTTAGTATGCGATTATATATATATATATATATAGGAGTATATATATATATATATATATATATATATATATATATATATATATATATATATATATATATGCTACATTTATTCTCGGAGCACTGAGATGGGCTTATAGATACATATTTCAAGACCTGAAAATTTGAATGGGGTAAAGAAAATACGAAGGAAATGCTTAATATCTTTTATCTCAAATTCAAATTTTGTTATTGTTGTTGTTGCTGTTGTTGTTAAATGTTTCTGCTGTGTTGTAGAAGTTGTTATTGCCTTGTTGATGTCGTTGTTGTTGTTGATGCTGCTGTTGCGGATGCTTGAAACGGAAGCCTCAGTTTGTAGTTTGGTGTTTATGTGACTGGAACTTGATTCTTTTATCTTCTATAAATATATATATATATATATATATATATATATATATATATATATATATATATATATATATATATATATATATATATATATATATAGTTATTATATATATATATATATATATATATATATATATATATATTGAAGTG
>JABUQX010052661.1:25000-39418 GCA_015478945.1 Trachelipus rathkii | reverse complement strand
GCTGTGATGCCATTTCAACTTCCATATAAATCCCATTCTTCTTACTAAATCTTCTATTAGGGTTTCGAGATTTTCCTTGTAAAATGTTACACAATCTTTATCTTCTCATATGGCACCATTAAATCTGTTCGGTATGACAAATTGCAAGGGAAATTTAATTTCTTTAGGATTTAAAAACCTCTCTCTAATGTTGATATTAAATCATCCAAAATGGTATAAAATGGATGTAACAATAATAAGTTTGTGGGTCGAAAGTAGAAATGTTGGGTCTGTATTTTTTGAACTTGTTAATTTTTGGTACAGCAATTTCAGTACCCAGCTCTCATATACGCTTACACATTCTTCTGTAATCCGTTGAAATTCTAATGTTGCATTTTCTATGATGGCTTCAAGTTTAGTTTTAAGTAAAGGACTTACGAGATTTGTTCCCGACAGTGACGAATTACATAAATTAATTTAACCTCTGCCCTTTATATTATTAACAGATATGATACTTAAAATTTGTTAGTGTCTAGAAAATTTCGGGGGGACCCTGCCTCCCTGATACGCCACTGTATATATATATATATATATATATAGCAGTAAAGTATATATATATATATATATATATATATATATATATATATATATATATATATATATATATATATATATACACTTTCGGAACTCAAGAATTGGAATACAGAAAATGGGACTCTGGGACCCTGTGACCTTGGGATCCCGGGACCCGGGACTCTGGGACCTTGTTACCATGGGACTCTGGGACTCTGAGACCCTGGAACTCTGGGACCATGAGACCATGGGACTCTGGGATTCTGGAAACTTGGGACTCTGGGACTTTGGGATCCTGGAACTCTGGGACTCTGGGATCCTGGGAATCGTGATCTTCGATGCAAATAAGCGCAAAATTAAAATAATTTTTAATAAAATAAATGCATAAAGATTATGTTTATTGAATAAATGCGTAATAAATAAATAGAAATAAAGGAAGGGATTTTAGTTAAAGTTTGAATTTTTTGTCTGAGTAAACAAACAATTCATGTTCTAAATGACTTAATTAAAATACCTTTAAAAATACTTTCACATTAATACGACGAATTCCTCATTTTAAAAATAAAACCTTTTTTTTTTTTTTTAATATTTAAATATCAGAAAAATTCTATTTATTTTGCAATTTTACTTATTTGACCTTTTCTCATTCAGTTACTGCAATAACTTACATACATACATACATACATACATACATACATACATACATACATACATACATACATACATACATACATACATACATACATACATACATACATACATACATATATATATATATATATATATATATTAGAATGAAGACTGTGTGTCTGAATTTGTATATATATATATATATATATATGCATTCATAAGATAAATATATATATATATATATATATATATATATATATATTTAGTATATATATTATATTGTTAGAGAGTTATATTTTTGGTAAAAAGTATGAAGATTATATATATTATTATTACACACATTTCTATATTACTTGTTCACGTCATTATATTATCATATTATACATATATTATTAGCTTTGGTATATTTTATTCCAAATATATCTATATCTATATTATTATTATTATTAATATATTATTATTATTATATACATATTATATATATATATATTATATGTATATATATATATTATACATATAAATATATATATTATTATTAATATATGAATATATACATTTATATTATTATATTATGTTATAATTATAATTATTATATATATATATATATATATATTAGGAATGAAGACTGGTGTTCTGAACTTTGTAGTGAGTAGCTCCTCCTTTGAGGAGACCTCAGCTTTGCACACAATCTCTTCCTTTCTCTCTCCAACTCTCTGACTCCATACATAAATGCTATGCTCAATCTTTCTTGTATTCCACTCTAAAGTCTGGCACACACACACGCTCTCGTCACCATTTTTCCAATTTCCTTTAACTTGAACACTTTCAAATGTATCGTGTCATCTCGGCCTTTGATTCGCCTTCGATTCTCGTTCTCTCCAATTCTAGTGGAATTTCGTCTTTGCCAACTTCAGTATATATATATATATATATATATATATATATATATATATATATATATATATATATATATATATTTATATATTTAATATATATATATATATATATATATATATATATATATATATATATATATATATATATTACTATTATGATTTCTTCAAGTAGCACAATGTTTCGTGCTTTATAATTTTATGATTAAAATACTTTCCATTTTTCTCTTCACTGTTGAAATAGTAAAAAAGGTCAGCTAAATATTAGTTTTTATATGACTATTAAAATATTGCTTTTTAAACTTCTCAGATGCTTCACACAATAAAAAATGTGTATACTTTGCCCGGTTCTTTTGACTGATTAATTATTTTTGTTTCCGACATCACGGACAAAATATTTGATTAAGACAAATAAATCTAAACTTTTTGATGAAAGCCTCAGCCATCTTTAATACGAAAGAACGCCTTTACACATGAGAAGAGATCAGCTTTATCTAACTTTTTTTTTTTTTTAACTCAAAACAATTTGCTAATATTCAACATATATATAAACGTTTTAGAATAAAAATAAATAGGTTTTATATTTTTATATTATCCCACCCATTGGTTCGGAGTGACTCCGCCCCCATTCCATCTATGTTTCGTACCGGTCAATCGTTCCTTCTTCTCCTCGAATAACTATGAATAAATCAGAGTAATTGGCGTTGTCTCGTTTTCGTTTGACAGCTTAAATTCGTCTGAATATTTGGGTACAACCACGATTTTCCAAGCATGTAATAATTAGACAATGATGAAGCCGAATACATAACCATAGCAGGTTATAATAATACATAAGAGTATATAAAACAAAGAGGTTTCATAGGATCTTCTTCGAGATCCTAAATGTTATTTCTTCGGTTGATACACCAACTCCTTTTATATCTTCAGATCATTTTTTTTATATCTATGTAAAAAGCATTATCATGTTTTTCTTCTTAATGTTTCTTCAGAGATTTTTTTTTTAATATATTTATTTTTTTTTTTTTGCCCACATTCTCAAAAGCATTTCTGGTTCCAAGATTATATTATTGATACCTTTGTTCTTTAGGTATCCAAACGCGGCGTTTGTTTATTTATAAATTGTTATAGTTATTTTTTTGTGTGTGTGAACAGTAATAGCGCCGTCCAAGATATGCATGATGGTTAACTTCATGATATAATATGAAAATAAATATATATATATATATTATATATATATATTATAATATATATATATATATTAATTATATATATAATTATATATATATATTATCAATATATTAATATATACCGTATATGGTCCGCTGCTACACGTATAAGCACGCACCTTACCGCATACCTGTGCTTATATACCACACCACACGGCCTAATGCCCGCGCGCACAGTCACACAGCACCTGCAACCGCAACCTATGTTCACTTAGTAAACGGATAACGACACATTTGCGTAGACAGTCAGGTATCTACCCTCTAAATTTAACAAAATAGTACCCATAGGGGGTGACGTTCTCCTTCGGTGCGTAATTGGTAGTGGTTAGTTAGTGGCCATGCCTCATCGACTGCAGAATCTATTCCTACATAATATTGGGCTGAGGGTGCATGGGCATGGCTAGCCTCCCTAACACACTAATTTGACAATATTGTGTATATCGATAAGATTAGGGGCTGAAATTTGGAGGATAGTATTAGAAGGGAGTTGAATGAGTAAGTAAAAATGTTTAAAGAAAAATCCAATACCGCGGCCACCTTCTCCGGATCCGGATTCGGCAGTCAGCCGGGGAACCGATGAGAGGCACCGAGAGGGGGGGCGGGCGTCCGGTGCGATGCTGCGTTTAGTAAGATATTTGTGGTACACTAGAAGAGCCCAATACCCACAGATCAAAAAAAAAGTACTAAATAAAAATATGTTCAAATTACATAAAATATATGTTTATAAAGGTCAATAGATTTCGAATAATGATGGTTTGAAGACCCGAACGCTGTACACGTAGAAAGATCTCTCGATAGCTGCATAGACTGGCCAACACTTAACACTGAGGAACTGGCGTAATTTTGGCGTTCGAGAGCCTTACCCGCTAGCATTTGTTCACGCAATAAGCCACTCCACGCGGCGCGAAAGCGCTATGTAGGGTCTGAGAAACGCAAGACGTGTTCAAGAATATTTTATATTTTTTAGCGATTATTTGTTCTGAGTGTAATTGTCCCTTTTGTTGGATATTATATTTATAACTAAGTTAAATTTTATTTTTTTTACGATGAAAATATCTACTTAAATGAGCAGAGAGAACAGTGTTCTTATTATTCATGTTGGTTATATATCGTCTATAAGAACACCATAGAATCCCTCCCTGAATATTCCACGCCAGGTTTACCCAATCTTAATGACACCGCATTATAAAGCTTAGAATTACCATTTTTCTCACAAAATTCGTGTGAAGACATTATTCCAATGAACTTAATTCTAAATTAATTTTTACTTAATAAAATTGTTATGTTACTCAGTAAAAAGGGGTCAAGTAAAATTATATATATTATTCATCAGTAAATCATTAAATCAAACCACACAATCCACCACACCCTTCCTGTCCATTACCGTGATCTACTGAATTATTATACATTATTGATCTATATTTTATCTATATTGATCTATTGAATAATATATCAATATTGATTTCAAGTCATAATTTTTATTTTAATTGCTATGTAGTATTTAACTATATAACCTATAAAATTCCAACAGTAATAATAATCAGTATAAATCAGTAAATTAATTAAAACTGCCCTCTCCATACCTATATAAACTCAGCTCTCTACCTATATTATCATTCTAGATGACTATTGATCTATTGATTACTTATAATTGTCTATTGAATCTGTTGATTTTCAATGATCATTAATTTTATCTATAGTATTATATAAGTTGATTTCAATTTATGGGTTAAAAAGTAGGAAAAGAAACAAGTTATTTATAATATTGTTAAATAAGCTCATATATTTATTAACATAATAAGTGCATTATACCATCTATTCTTATTCACTGGGATCAGTTAGTCATACGAGAGGGTTCGTGCAAACGATAAGCATACTCGAATAAGGAAGAGATACTAGTTGGTAAAAGATATTTGAATAATACTTTCCCGTGGTCATCCTACCTGTCTTGTTCTGGTCCTACAAGGTTGCGGGTAAAAAAAACTCCTTTTCTGCTTATTAAATATTTAAAATAAAGAAAGGTTGAGACATCTTTCGAACAAAAGCCTGGTTAAAAATATCATATTGGGTTGTCTAAGCAGGTGTTTACCAAGAAATGAGTTTAATGATTACTAAATGGAGTCGGGTACCAAGAATTGTAACCAACCACACAACATTATTCAACGAAAGGTTTAATAATCAACAATAAAAGAAAGGTCTTCAATGTTTAACTAGGTCATAAATTAAATGAATTCCTTGACGAATTTGATGCTATAAATTTGAATATGGTAGGAATATAGCATGAAAACTTTTAGTAGATATTTATACTCCATATATCATCATTTAAATACATCAATTATAATATAGTATATTTATTGTAATATATTTATTTTGATTTAATAACGAAGATAATATAATAATGTATCTTTCATATATACCAGATAATAAGTTATTAGTGAGTATGGAATGTGTCTTTAACACTATAATACTAGATATTTAATAACTTGTTGGGAATATAAGAAGGGATAATGAGTCAGGTTCCCTTTCAATTGTTGTGGGCTTACCAAATGTTCCCAATACTTTACACGTATAAATAGAGTGTATAGAGTTTCCTAAAGTATATAAAGAAGTTACATCTATACCTATCAACCTAGTTATTTAATACTCTGAGATGCTTCCTCCTAAGAACATATCTATAACGCATAGAGTGTTTAAGACTGAGCTCCAGATACAAATATTACTTCTTAACCTAAACGAGGTTGAGACGAGTAAATATCAACATATAATACCTGAAATAAATGAGTACTTATATATTTACATATAGTAGTCTTAATAAGATTATTAATTTATATCTACTATCTTATTGAGAGAAAATTTAAAACCTGACCATTTTCTTAGTAAAACGTAAATCTGAATACACTGTATTGAAAGATTTGAAAAAATTTAATCCTATATGTATAGACCGATAAGTATGACCCTAAAATAATTTATAAAAGGGGGCAGTAAATTGGTCCAGTCACATTTATTAATTCGAGGAGATAGATCGAAAATATAAATTTTTGAATTCCTTAAGTCTTCTTAATAATAATAATAATAATAATGATATAAAATAATATATAATTAAATTAATATAATACATTTAATAATAATTAAATATATATAATATATAAATAATATATATAATATAATAAATAATAATCATAATAATAATTATAAATTAAATTAAATTACATAATAATTAAATAATAAAGTTAATAAATGATGAAATAATGAATGAAAGTTAATTTATTATTAAATATGGAAATGAATATGAGACATAGTTTAGTGTCCCATATAATACTATAAGATTTCTTTTTACTTTAGGTTAAAGCGGTCATCTTCTCTACATTAATATGTATATATCTAATAAACATAATTATTAGTAAACCAGGGACTTATAAATGTATAAGGTTCCAAATTTTAGCCAGAATGAAATAGCAAATTGGTTATCATTATCATTTCAGTATTTTAAGAGTCACCGAAAGGAGATCGATAAGGTAATGGTATCAAAAGATTCTTATTATAGAATTAGGATTCCTTACGAGGTTAAAGCTTTGTATATCGTTGATGGAATGAGCGGTTTATTTCTCTCTATTTATTCGAACATTTTGAAGTCTATAACATATATCTTTCTCTCACTCATATCAATTCCCATAAGGTGGCTAGATTAAGATATCATTAGCTTGTTCCTTGGCCATTACAATTCAGAGCTAGTGAGAAAGTGTGAACTCATAATATAGGGGGTGGAAATAATTCCGTTCTCAAACTAGTTCAACTATGAAAGTTCTCAGCTAAATTTCATTATATATACAGTATACTAAGAATAATAATTACGTTGCATTGACAATACTCTTCGGAAATATGAAGATCACAATAAAGTCAGGAAGCCTCTTCTAAAAATTACAAACGAATGCTGACTAACTCTACTTTAGGATTTATCCTACAGACAAATCTTTCTGACCCTAATCAGTTGTCAAAAACATCCTCAAACACTTTTGTAAAATTCTGTCTTTCATCCTCTCTCTTAATCGGATCTGATTGGTTCTCTGTTGCTATAATTATAATCTTCTCTCACCAATTGAGAAATGGCCAATATCTTCGGCCTGCCAATTTTCCTCTTAATACTATATCCACTCTCACATTATGAAGACGATTCTTGCCATTTATACCTATCTTATCCCTCTCATCTATCTCTTCCTCAGTGTAGTCTCATATTATGCTACTTTGCCTATGTGATTTAGCATTTGATCAGGTATCATTAGGTGCTACTTGAAATCTATGAAAGGTATATTGATATAGGAAGGTGGGTGGTTATCGGTATGATGATCTCAATTCACTCTACAGAGTTTTGTAAGGGAGTGTGCTTCACACCGAGTGTTATATCCCCGCCCCTCATTCAAAGCCTATACTTACTCTATATGTCTCAATTACTACAGCTAACCTTTCCTTCATTATGTTATGTATATAATATAGCTACATATCTAGCAACATTGTCCAGTATATTCTATTTACCGATAAATAAAAAGGAAGGCAGCTTATTGATCCACTTCTAACTAGTCAGGCTCACTAATGTATATATGCTTCTCATACATTGTAAATCTATTCTAAGATCTTTGAAATAATACCTATCTGCTCATAACTACTCTCACATTCTTAGATCACGTACTTGGAAAACTAATTCTCTTTCTTCTCGAATCTAGCCCATTAGTAGAGTACGGCTTTCGGTACGTTATTAGGGGTTCTACTTAGACGATATATACATTCCTATCTAACCAATACCGATTATAAATGGTTTATCACTCTCACACTCTAGGACTAATACGTGGAGTTAAGACTTGCGGTGGTGGCGCTTCAGTATAACAAATATAGTCTATAAAGTCACTATTTAGATACTTAGAGTATGGCATAGTAACATATATACTTATTATTATTTATATATATATATATAATATACTATATATATAATATTATTATATATAATACGGTCCAACATCGCTTACTCTAAGCTCTCCTACCTTACTCTATATGGAGTTTACCTACCTTCTTTTTGTACTTACTTATGTCTATTAGTTTTTTATTTTTTTTTTCAAAATCGTTAAACTCTATCACTATAGTTGTTTGTTTATGATGTGGAGATTTTCTTATTTTTTTTCTTGTCAATTAATGGGTTTTGATGTATACAGTAGGTTCTAGTCTTATATCTCAAATCTCTACTACTATAACTTAATTTACTCTACTTTTATTCATTAAATTAATAGATATTTCTCACCTGCTACATATCTAACTCTATATCACAAATCCCATTAATTGCCGATGCCTCGACCCTTATATTCCTTCAACTATCATTTTACAAATTCTGTCTATAATCCCTACTCTTTATACATTTTTAGAAAATTGCCTCTTCAATCTTAATCTTTCCAATTGTAATAAAATAACACTTGGTTCAGTACAGATAAAATCTTTTCATTCGCATTATGAGCAAGAATATTCTTGGTGAAGAATTCAAATATCTATTTAAAAATACCACTTCAACTCAATCTTCACTTTTTCTAACAAGACTTAACTTTCCCTATCTGTTTCGGAACGGTTAATATTCTATATACTATCATCTCTCCTGTTGTAACAATATAAATATATCTCACTATTGGCGCCTTATAACATAAACACAAAAAATTAGTCTTGGATAACCTCAACATCACAAAACAGTTGCTCTAAAGGTAGCGGGCCTCAAAGAAAAAACTGGGAAAGATCTGGTTTGGAAAAACTGCGAGACTTTTTTTTTTCAATTACTCCAGTTGATTCTACAATTATTCATACAGCTATACAAGGTGATCCTCAAATCCGCTACCATTAGTTGGAGTAACTACTTATAATACACTGTCTCCTCACAATCTTATATAAATTTCTAATGGGGGTGAGGCTTCTGGTTCTATACACAAAAAACACTTCGTAGGTACTTTTATTAATAAAGGGACAGTAGTCTGAATGATCTATAAGGCCTCACCAGAAAGGTATTAAATATAACCTCTTCTGAGTAATACTTATATATCCAGTTCTAACTATTGACCATTACTATCATTCAGAGAGCTAGGCGCACGTGAGCGATGTTTATGGTTTTAGCTTTTATCTCTATTTGATCACTATAAAAAAAAAAAAAAAACTTCTTGGGTGGATGAATATAGGTGGACAGATATGTGGGCATAATGGAATGAATCTCCACATACCATATACTAATCCAAAAACCTTAATCACTGCAGATTATCTACCAGACAAATCCGCTATAATAACATCTCTTCAACATTTATTCTCAGTATGGACGATATGTCATACAAATCACACATACTTATTGACCTTTTCAAAATTTAAACATTAAAACCATTAAAGTCATAATATATATATATAATTATACACACATATCAAGCTAAAAATCTTATCTACCTAATAATATAAGCTTCTCATACCTATAGTATTATCATTCAAGTCCATACATACATATATACAAGACCACGTAGTACTCACTCATTCCTATATATATATATCTACCTCTATATTATTATATACTCTATTCCACACATAGTATATTAACCTAAGCAAAACAATCATTTCACACACAGCTATAAACTTAACATTTTCACTACTTCACTTTATATATGCCTTTCTATTACCTTGTGTTTCAAGTCCACAGCGAGCAAAATCATAATTCTTTTCTACGCTTCTAAATAACATCATTACATACCTATGTATACTATAATTCTATCCTCTACTCATCATACTCATCAATTTATTTACTCTGACATTTCCATGTAACCCCATGATCGAATTTAATAATAAACTATATACATATATTATATTTCGCCTGAAAGTATAGAAGTCACCGCTTTCCCATTATCACACCACTGAACTTCTCCGAAGGCATGCCATTAGCTAATTCGTACTGGCAAAAGATATGTATATGGTATAGTGGGCAAGTACTCATAACCAACTATACACGCACCTATATAGTCTTATCGCCTTATCTATGAATCACGGACACACGGACATATAACTCACGAGTTAATGTAGGCAATTTTTTCTACTATTCCTCAGCACATCAAATGGGGTAAATATACATATAAGGGATAGGTGAATGTCTGTTAAAGAATGTTTAGTCTAGAAAGAGGGAAGTAGTGAACTAGAATGAGTATTAGTATGTATATATATATTAGATATATTAAATGTTGAATTAAATATGAGTGGATGTCTCTTATAAGTAATTAATGGTGTATCTGGATTGAATTAGAAAGTGCATTGCATATTATATATTAGGAATATAGTCATACATACTAAAATATAGTACAAATATGGTAAGTATATTAATATAATTATATATATAATATAATATTAATATATATATATTATCTATATATATATATAGTATAATATATATATATAATAGTATATAATATGTATATTATATTAATATATTAAATAATATATATATATATATTTATTTATTAATAATATTAATATATATATATATATATATATATATATATATATATTAATATTATTATATATTATAATTTAACCTAATATATTAATATGTATTAAATATATATATAATTATTAATTATATTATATATATATATTATATTATATTAAATATATATTTTTAAATATAATATATATATTAATTTATATATATATATATATGTATATATGATATATTAATATATATATAAATATAATATATATATAATATATTATATATATATCTTATATAGTCCTATAATATTTATTATATATAGTATATATTTAAAATATATATATAATATATATATTAATATTATAATATATTATATATATTATATATATATATAATATATCTATTTATATTAATATATATATTAATAATATATATATATATTATATATAATTAGTTATATATATATATATTTTATATATAATATAATGTATAATATATATAATATATACCCTTAATATATATAATCATCAAAGTCATATATTATTAAGTATATTTTAATATATTAATATATAATATATATTATTAAATTAATATTATATTATATATATATATTAAATTATTAATTAATATATAATATATATATAATAATATATATATATTATATATTAATATATATTATTAATTATATTATATTATTAAATGTATATATATTAATATATTAATATATATATATATTATGTTATATTATATATAATATTAATATTAATATATATATTAATATATATATATATATATATAATATATATTATTGATATATTATATATTTAATTATATTATATATAATAATTAATATTATTATTATATATATATGATATATATATATTAATATAGTATATTTAATTAATATATATATATATATATTATTATATAATATTAATATTAATATTATTAATATATATATAATATATATTAATATATATATATAAATATTAATATATATATATAACATATATATTAATATTATAATATATATATATATAATATATAATATATTATATATATATATATATAATATATATAATATATTAATAATATTAATATCATATTATAAATATATATATATATATAACGTGAGAGTCGGAGAGTCGGTAATATATATATTTTCCAAGGGGTCGGAGTGGAGTATCTAAGGTATTGAATTTTTGAAAGAGGGTGGAAGTCGGCCATGTTAGGAAATTTTATTGAATCACTATCTACTCCGTCAATATAACCTCAGTGATTCTCAGAATATATATATTAGATATTTATTATCATTTCATTTAATATTGGAACAAGATACTATATATTATATATATATATATCATTCATAATAAACATTTAAGTAAAAATTAACTATTTGTTGTATTAAGGTAGCTTTTTAAAGAGAATGAGTCCTCTTGAAAAAATAAGATTTAATTCAGAAAGTGAAAATAAAAATTCAAATAAATAATATAATATAAAATTTCAAATATAAAATTTTTTATTTATAACTTACTTACTTTATATTATTATTAAATTTATTTTATTTAAATTTATATAATATTTTTTATTCATATAAAAATATATACTTAATATAAAGTTTGGTGAGTATAATTATTGGATTAGAAAATTTTAATAATAAATAAGGAAGTTGCACTATATATGTAATTATTCGATATTAGTAAAGATTGGTAATAAATTTTTGAAGAAATAATTTTCCTCAAATGAAATATTATTGAGTTGTAGATTAAATTGGTAATGAAAGGAATATCAGATTTGAAATAAAATTTATGGTATGAGATGAATATTATGAACATGAATTTAAATGAATAATAGTTTAAAAATAAAATTTTGTGATTAAATAAATGTATAAATTCGGTAATAAGAAATTATGAATCACAATATTTGCATAAATAGAGTCCAATGACCACAACATGTAAAACGAAGGAATGCTGGTAGTAAAATTTTATTTGCATGTATTGGAACATTATGTTAATATATAAATTGAGTTAAATATCAATAGAGCCATTTTGACTGATGGATTTGGCCTATAGAAAAAATAAAATGAGCTCTTATTTTCCAATCAATGTATAGTGTAGTTTTATTTTTACTATACTATATACCCTTCTAACCTATCCCCTCGGTATATGAGAAATACTCACTACCTCACTTTACTCCTAATAACATTTCTTCCTGTCCTCTTCACGATATCACTCCTATACTATATATTAAGAGTAAATCCATTTAGTATTTTTTTTACCCCTACCCTTACCTTCTAGTTCGTACCTCACTCCATATTATATTGAGAGCCTACCTACACTCTATAATATATATATATATCCTCCACTTCATTATATACTGATGAAGGTTTGGAGTGGGAGATTTCAGAAATTATTATTAAAATTGTCTAGCCTAATTATCCATAAGGAATAATTATTCTTACCTCTTTAATAAAAACAAAAATAAGATGAAGCAAAAAGAATAAAATGATATATACCTAATTCATATTAAAAGGTTTCTCTTATATATATATATAATATTTCTCTTCTCTATCTTATCTCTTCGTCTATATTAATGATCGATCGGACATCCCGTAGGTAGCGGTAACTAGCTACCATGAGCTGTATGAGAGCAGAGAGATCCTGATAGTCACCAGGCCAGTCGTGGGAGTGTATATGAGTGTACCGGGGGTAGCTAGGATGGTGTAGGTAGTGGTTAATAAGGATAGAACAGATAATCTATTGATTACTTAATAGATTATATGGCTTAGGGTAATAGATTAAGGAGCGCGTTTTGAGTGCCACCATCGTGGAGTCGACTCGAGTAAGTAGTGTTCTTTGGCTCTTGATCAGTAACGTGGGATAGGGCACGCATGGTAACAGTCACTAGCAGGCGTGTAGATGTAGTAGAGTGAAGAGGAACAAATGTATATTATAATAATTAGATAAGCGATTATGTGCCGTAAGGTTGTTTAGTGGTACCAATATTATATAGTTTATTTTCTATATTTATATATAGTATAATAATATATATAATCTATATTATATATATAAATATTATATATATATATTAAATATATATAATTAAAAATAAGTATTGCGGTGTTTATATATATATATATATATTATATATATATAATATATAGTATATATATATATAAATATATATTGTAAGTTGTGTGGCTGATATTTTTTATTATTTTAATTTATTTACATAAAATTATATAATAAATTATATTATTAATATATAAGTATATAATATACTATAGTATATATAATATATATATATATATATATATATATATATATATATATATATATATATATATATAATAATATTTAATATAATATATATAATATATAATTATAATATATAAATACTATATATATATAATATAAATATATATATATATATATATTACTATATAATATATATATAAAATATTATATACTAAATATATATATATATATATAATATATAGTATATATAACTAATATATATAATATAATATATATATATATATATTAGTATAATATATATAATATATATATATATATATATATATATATATTATATATTATATATATATGTATATATATATAATATATATTATAAT
>JABUQX010052661.1:17500-20000 GCA_015478945.1 Trachelipus rathkii | reverse complement strand
TTATTTCAACCCTCGTAGTGTTGCCTTCAAGAACCACAAATAAGTTGGTTTTCCTAATATCTATTATATATATATTATATATATTATATATATATATATATATATATATATATATATACTTATATTATATATATATATATATATATATATATATATAATATATATATTTATATATTTTATATATATACGTATATAATATATATATATATATATATATATATATATATATATATTATATATATATATATAATATATATATAATATATATATAATATATAATATATATATATATTATTATTAATAGTTCTGATTAATTATATAAATAATAATAATTTTTTAAATATTATTATTAATTATATACTGCCAGCATTACATATATATATATATATATATTATATATATAATATATATATATATATATATATATATATATATAATATATATATATATATATATATATATCTATAATAAATATATATTAATAATATATTCTGATTAGCTATATAAATAATTTATTAATTTATTTAAAAATAATATTATATATATATATATGTATGTATTATATATATTATATATATATATATATATATATATATATATAATATATAATATATATATATATATATATAATATATATATATATATATATATATATAATATATATATATATATATATATATATATATATTTATATATATATATATATACATATATATATATATAATATATATATATATATATATATATATATATATATATATATATATATATAATATATTATATATATATATATAATATATATATATATATATATATATATATATATATATATATATATATATATATATATATATATATATATATATATATATATATAATAAAAAATGATATAAAGAAATATATTTATTTAGATGATGCCAAAATGTAGGGCTAAAAAAATTTTTTTAGTTTTTTCAACAACGACACCCGCCAATTTTGTTTTATATTGTAAAAAACAACATTGGGATGCAAAATTTTAGGGTTGCATTGAATAAACCTTAAGGTGCTACCAAGAGTTCGAAAATATATTGGTTTCACTGATTCCACACTAGCCATTGAGGTACAGCGTATAGCGCGTTAACTTTTTTTTTTAAAGTGGAAGTTTCCCCATGAGGCATATAATAACCACATACAGTTTCATCTGTTTATTATATATTATTGTTCCCTATGATGTAAGAGTATTGTTTTCTTGATCGTTTTGTGTTGGCTGTAACGAAATCCTGCAATTGTTTTTGGGATACTGATTCAGGATTTATGGTTGCTCTTTTTTCCGGTCTGGAATCCCCTTGTTTCTTTAGAGCATGCCTCATTTTGTTTTTTGTCTCAAGCAAAACCTCTGAATCAAAAAATGCAAGAGCAACAAGTTCCTCAGAGAGGTACCACAAATGCCTCAAAACTTTATTAAGAGCAGCACTTGCAATGGTATCATCTTTTTCCTTGTACTTTTGCAGCCTTTGTAGAAGATCCAAATCCGAACGTGGAGCACTGATGGCTATGGATGCCGTGAACCACGATCTAATATATATTGTTGTTAAAAAACAGGAAATATCACGCAGTCCTCTTTCTTCTCTTGGAGTCAGCTTAAACTGGTTCTTAAACATCCATATTTTAATACAGTAAATTGCCTTAGACATCCAACGTGCCCTATGATATGCTCCCGGGACTTTAAATCTGATTCCTGATGTCGGAGTGTTACCAAGGAAAATCAATGTCAGCTCGAGAAATTCCTTGTAATCATTACGAGGGTGGTGTTTCTGAAGCTGCGCTTCAACAAATGTAACGATATCACCAGCTTCTGTTATTTTCTCTTTGATGACAGGGTTCTCTGCGGCTGTTTGGTACTTTGTCGTATCAATTTTCACCCACGCCGATTTAAATCTCTTAAAAAGAGTAATGTCAGGTCCAGAGGAAGCAGGCAAAGAGACAGAAACAGCTGCTTCCAATGTTAATTCTAAAATGTGATGGCGACAAGCTAGCCACAGCATGTGTTTACCCATTCTTTGCTCTAGTAACATACAGGCACCACTCTTATTACCTGTGTTGGCTGGAGTGGTGTCAAAGGACATGCACTTGACTTGCTTAGATATATCCCATTGCAATACTAATTGATATACAGCATCTGCAATATTTTTACCTGTTCCACGGGTAAGCTTCGGAACGCCAAGAAGCTTATCGACACCTAGTCCAGAAATTAGGACTGGCAGTCGTTCGATATTTTCATGACCGGTAATATCTTCCATTAATTTGCCATCCCAATGTATTTGCAGGGGACAATTTGTTTTGAAATCCTTCAGCAAGTTTTCTGCCATTTTCTTCCTGTTTTGTTGTCTTGCTCGTCTTACTGATGAATAGCTGATGCTATATTTTTCACAGTTGTGACCAAGAGCTTCTACTGCTGGGATCAAGATTTGTGAAGCAGATCTGTCACTTATTTTGGTAGCATCAAGAGCTGCAAGCATGG
>JABUQX010052659.1:0-25050 GCA_015478945.1 Trachelipus rathkii | reverse complement strand
CGAGAGAGAGGAGAGAGTAAGAGAGAGAGAGAGAGGGAGAAGGGAGAGAAGAGAGAGAGCTTTTTGTTCAATGTGGAAACAACTTGCTATCAATCACTAAAACCTATAAACTATTTATATTTATAATACTATATTTCAGATTTTGATTTATCATATTATACTATATATCTTACATATTTTATTATTATTATAATATATAATATATATAAATATATAATATTTATATAATTATATATATTATATATATTAATATATATATATATATACACTGCCACAAAAAAAAATATTATTTCTTGCCAGATTTTTTATAGAAATTCTATAGTATTAGGTTGCTGATTCAGAAATTGACAATAGTTTCCAAGGTTAGTTGCTCATAGTTTTCGAGATGCAGGGTTCAGATAATACTTTTAACAAATATCTTTTTTAATGCATTATTTACAAGTAATATCGTTTTTTTCTTTTTAAGGGGCTTACTTTATTAATTTACTTATTTTATTCTATTTCATTTCACTATGAGTACTTCACGAAAGAGCCTTAGTTGAATTACCCAATTGATATATCTGGGGTGGACAATCTTTGTTGATTTACCAGAGAACAAAGCAAAATTTATGAGTCGTTTGAAAGCAAGACAGATTCTCGCATATTGGAATGAAACTGGAAGCACCCAAGATAAGTTCTTCGTCTGCTTATATTCTTGTAAAAACTGGTTTATGTCGAAATCTGAGTAATTGGAAATGTGTGCTTTTAATAATGACTAAAAGATTTAAAAATTTGGTGTGCCTATGGTAAGGCAGGAGCCAAAGAATCAGACATGACTGTATTTTTTGTTTGGTTAATGTGGAAGGTATCAATCGTTACAAGAAACTACAAAATTTGAGTATCCGGATTTGGATCATCAAGGTGACCTGTACCACAACTGACAGATGTCCCCATCCAGTGTTCCAGCTACACTCCAGACCTCAGCATTGTCGCTATTGAAACAGATATCAGTTACTTTGTGTGGCACACGTGCAGATATGGTAGTGAATATGAAGAAATACTTCTACACTAAACACAGTTCACCCAGAAGAAGATCCGGTTTGATTATGAGGATCGCATTGAGCGTTTGAGTATGAAGAACTCAAGCTGAATCTTTTTAGCAGCCCTCAATTCGCCAAATCATCAAGATGACAATTTCATAATGATTCCAGAACTAATAGTTGCTATGGGCAGAAAAGTTTTATTTTGTTATCAGAACCTCCTGCAAGCATAGCTCTTCCTAACTATGTAGAAATACAGAAATGTGTGTCAGACTTCAGAAGATTAAATTGAAAGGCTTAACGATGGAAATGAGCATAAAAAGAATTCACTTCTACATAAGTCACTATAATCGTTTCCGTATAATCTAGGATGTTATAGTGAGAACAAGGGGAGAGGTTCCATCAGATATTAAGTGATGGAAGAAAGATACAAAGAAGATGGGATACACACATGATGGCAGGATATTGTTGGAGCCTTCAACAGTGGATTTTCCACATTTTAGCACACAGAACACAAGGAAATTATACGATTTGTAAAGCTTCAATTGATATGTATTTGTATTCCTATTCGAGATAATATTAGCAATATTTTGTATTTACAGAAGATATTTGATATTATCTTTCGTGTTTTTTTTTTTTGTGATTACGTTACAACCTGAAGATAAATTGTTTTAATTATGTTATTATTGATACACACTTCGCTCACTCTCAAAAAACATAGAGCCAATTAAGAAAACAGAGAGCATATTAATCTTCAGGGCAGTAAGTTACCTATAAAATGACCTACAAATGTTTTTATAATAAATTGCATAAATATATAATTCTTAATTTCATATTAACAAAAAATGGCACCATAACAATTCAGAACTTATCAGCCGATTTTGATTATATAACACCTAACTAGCTTTTTTTTTTTTTGCCCTCTAAAACGTTTTTTCGGGTGTTTTTTCTGTCTGTAGTCATTTCTTCAGAATTTTCAACTTTCAAATAAACTTTCCCCTACATTTTTCGCATAACTCCATGAATTTTTTTCGAAAAAACTTCAAACTTGAAAATACTGCATAGATGGGTTCCATTCCTACAACATCCACATTTGTTCTTTTCCTTTTTCTATTGGCTATTATGGGAATTTTTTATCCGACACCCATTTTTTATTTTTTAAAATGAAAAATTGCATTAATTTTTTCCTATTGGGCATGTAGTGGTGGAATTCAGGGCATATGTCTTCGGAAATATGCAACATTTTTTTTACTTAGATAATGTTCTTTTTATGCATTAGCTTTTGGAATTCTATTCTGTTGGAAACAAATTGTCACAAAAAAAAAATTTTGGAAATTTTTAAAATTTTTTTTTTGAGTAATACAAAAAAAATTATCTAAGTAATAAAAATTATCTCGCCCGACCTTGAAAAAGTCCTGTATTATTTATGATGTTGATCAGAAAAGTAACAAAAAAATTACCTCAAATTCATTTTTCAATGATATTGACATTTTTCGACAAAGTAAAAAAATTTATCATATAATGTTTTTTATATGCTCATATTTTATTAAATTTCCAGAGTGTTTATATTTTTGCAAACTTCATCTTTTTACTTAGATTAATTTTTTGTGCATACTCAAAAGAAAATTTTGATAAAAAAAAATTCAAAAAATTTTTTGAAAATTTGTTCCCAAGAACAAATCCAATTCTTTTGAGTATACTAAAAATTATCTAAGTAAAAAAAAAATGTTGCACCTCGTTCATGTTTTGCTTCTCCTTCCTTATATTCATAACTTCGCCAACAAACAGAAAAGAATTTATCGAATTTTTCATTTTTAAATTCCGAAAAAAAGCTTTCTAAACTTTGGACAACGCTGAGCACAATACTCAAAAAATCGAAAAAAAAAAAAAACAAATCGTGATATTGTAGGGCATGACAATCTTTGTATATTTCAATGTTTGAAGTCATTTCGAAAAAAAAATTTTGAGGTGAAATCCTAACAATCGTAAAAACATTGTTTTGGAATAAATTAAAATTTCTGAAAAGAATGACTACAGACACAGGAAAAAACACCCGAAACAAACGTTTTAGAGAGGCAAAAAAAGCTACAGTATGGTGTTCATAGGTCAAAATCGGCTGAAAATTCCGAATTTTATGTTCATTTTTAGGGGTGGGTGAAAATTGGGCTCGGCCCAAGCAATATTGGACCCTGTACCTTAATCAAAATTATTAATACTTTTTTTTTTATATATTAAACGAAATCAAAACCATAAATTAACATTAAATATGCAAATCTAGTGGCATACATTTTAAATCATCACAAATAGTGGAAAGAAATAATACAAAAATATAATAGTTTCCCTTCAAAAATATATGAATTGGCAATTCGCTTACCGAAGCCATTTGATCAAGCGAGTTGGAAAAATATGATTTGTAAAAAGAAAATAAAATAATTTAAAATAACCTAAATATATTATAAATAAGTTCAAGGATAGTTAATATACTAAATCTATCAAATAAACTTCTAGGTACACCTCTATATCAAATAATTCTAAAACTCCTACCACCAAATTTCACAGAACCAAAATTTTCGACATTCGAATCAAAATGTAAATAATAAGGCTATTACTTGCAAGTTGGTTGTTATATACCTCCATAAATTAATTCTTGGTGAGTAACATTATGGTACCATAGGCTTAAAACCTAAAAAAAAAAAAAAAAATCCTGAATAATTTCATAGCGATTTTAATTAGCTTTACATGAGAGTGCTATCACAGTATATATATTACCAGTAGGTCAGAAAGATGGGAATATTGTCGGGCATTTTCTGATATGCCCTTTTAGAATTGAAAATAAATTCATGTACTATTTATGATGTTTTCGAGCATAAAGTATTCCAGCAATATTTTAAACACAAATATTAGACATTTTCCTTAAAAAAAAATTTAACCACGATAAATACTAAAAAATAAAAATATATATATGATAATATGACTTTAGAAATAAATTTTGCTAATAAATAAATTTTTAAATGTTTTTATTTTTTGCCGGGAAATTTTGACATTTCACACACACAAGATGGTCCGAAAATTATAACATTGAATTGAAATACTACTAATATTTCTACTATACTACCATCACAAAAAAAGGTTAATAATAAGTTTTATAAACAACAATATTTCAAAGTCGAAAGCTTTCAGATAGGGATGCACAAATGCTATCGATTATCAATACATCGATAGCATTTTTATTTTTGAGATAATCATTAGTTATTTTTATTATTATTATTATTATTATTATTATTATTATTATTATTATTATTATTATTATTATTATTATTATTATTTTATTATTATTATTATTATTATTATTATTATTATATATAGGCCTATGTATATATATAGGCACTTTCCCTTTAAAAGGATGTTACGATAAAAAGCTGTATACATATCAAATATCGCTGAACCCCTACATCGTCTAACCATACACTGTAACGTGTTAACTTAAACTCCAATAGAAGAAGACTTAAAATGACATGTGCTATTTAAATGACATGTTATTTTATATGTTAATTTTTGTTTATTTTTTTTAATTTATTTTTATTAAAGTGGCTCGAGCCGACCGTGGGACAGAGGGTGGACGAAGTACCCCCGTTGTTGGAGGGTGGGGGGGAGTGACCCTGAATCTGACATAGTCATATTTTTAATTGGAGTAATTTTTTTTTTTTCCATTACTTCAAAATGCAAAAAAACTTATCTACAGCTCTTGTTCTTAAATTGATATAATCGAAAAATAATCGAAAAAAATCGATTACATCGCCGTTCAATATATATCGTTTAACATCTTTTAAAGCGACATATCCCTTATAAATCATACAGTATATATATATATATATACATACTATATTATACTATATATATATTAGTGATATATATATATATATTATATATTATTATATATATATATATATATATCTATATAATCATATATCTAAGGTACATATATATAAATATTATATATATATATAAATCAGTATTATTATATATAATGAAATATTATTATTATATATATCATATATAACCTTCAATAAACTTATTAGTAATAATTATTAGATATATATATATATATAAATAATATATAATATCATATAATAATAATTGGGATATAATATATAATATATACGTATATTATATATATTATATTATATATATAAATTATATATTATACAAATAGATATTATAATATAGTTATATATATATATATAAATATATAAGGTATATATAAAGAACGATATATATAGAGAAAATATATATATTATAGTAAGTAATATAAAGTAAACTGCACTCAACTCAATATATTATTTAATAATATATATTATATAAAACGTTATAATATATATATATCAGGTATATATACTTATATACTATAGTATAGAAATTATAGTATATTATATAACATAGAATCCTTATAATATATGCTATTTTTTTTACAAATACTACTTACTCTGCCATATATATATTATATATATATATATATATATATTAATTATATATTAATATACTATATTATTTGTAGTATAGTATAATATTATACTAAAATGATATATATATCATAGTATTATATATTATATACTTTATATAATAACCTAACTATTAACCTAATCTTAAAGCTAATAACTAAATAAATAATCAAACCTAACCCTAACTAACATAATAACATAAATAAAAATAACATAACTATTACATAACATAACAATAACATACATAACATAACAATAACTATCTATAACAAGCGCACCGAAAAAATAAATTCAATGAAAAATTTTTTTTTGTTCAAAAACGGAGACGCTTGTATACCTGTCTCCCGTGCTATTGTACACACTTGTTACAAATCTTTCTGAGGGGGGAAGCGATATTTTACTAAGTCTGTAAATTTACCTAACTAAAATATACAATAATAATTATTACCATAACCATAATATACTATCATTATAATTATTATTATTAATATAGATTATTATAATAATGAATTATTATATATATAATATATATAATATTATAAATTAATAAGTAATAATAGCATAGTAGGGTCGATATAGATAATTTTTTTAGAAAGTATATATATATATATAGTATTTTTATATATATAATATAGAAGTATCATATATTTTATTTTAATAGCTTTTAAATTTATATAATAGGTATAATATATTCTTCATCCTTTCTTTTTTTTCTTCATCCAAGGAAGATTTTTTCATTGCTTCCTTGTAGCTGCGCAAATTTGCGATCTTTTCAACTTCCTTCTGCTATATGCACGTATATCCTCTTCTCTTTTAGTTTGAAGCACTTAGTCATTTGTTGGTTAGCTGACATTTCAGAGATCGCTCACCTACCGCCGTATGTTTCTCGTTCTTACCCTGTCTTCTGCCATATTGGTTCGGATCCATTCCATCTACTTTTACTCTCCGCTTTATTCGGCCACGCATTCTTGTCAGACCTGCTGTCCATCTCTCCAGATGTCCTCCATCGAACATTATACAATCTCCGAACATCATTTAATTACCCTTCAGACTCTCCGCACGTTGTGATTTACTCTTCCTTATTCTGTGTGTACATGTTTCCGCTCGCGAATGTACAGCAGCTTCGAGAGTGATCAAGAGGATGATATGAGTGAGTTATTAAAAACTTTATTTAACCTTTATTGCCAGATGGACTTTTGATTGTGATACTTGAGGAGAGATTACATAGGGAGAGGTAATACCGAAGAGAGAGTGAGAGCTTTCAGATAACTACATCGACACTTTTCCATTCGTCTCGTAATCTTTCTCTCCAATTCCTCCCTTCTGGGCTTAAAACATCTCCGAAATTAATTGCAGGATATTAGCCTTCACTTCCCTCTCCAGCCACCATCTTCATCCTTCCTCATCTCCTACGCTTGTTATTGTTAATTCTCTGTCTTCTTAGTATGTTATCCTTACAGTCACCTGCTATCTCACCATGACTCGCTTACCGATTAAAAGAATCGATAACGACCTCTCGAATGTCTCCTCTTCCGCGAGTGCACAACATGCCAGATCGTCAGAATATGCATTATTCCCTCTTCACAATTCTCCCAGTCTCTATCCTATCTCCTTTCACCACGTTTAAAATATTATTTATAACAGCAGTGGAGATAAAACCACTCCCTGCTTCACATCCTGTTTTCAACCTCAAACCATCATTCGTTATCTCGCACTTCGTTTAACATTACAACTGCATTTCTCATACATATTTTCTATTGCCTTCTTTAATCTAACCCACTTCATAATTCCTTTTCATAGCTCTCCAGAGCTTTTTCCTGTGAGGACAGAGACTGACGAATTCGAAGATAGCCTTTTGCAGCGATGACATTCTATCAAAAGAATATGAAACCATTTAAAACATACTCTTAAACCATTTTAATGTGAATAAGATGCAATTATATCAAAACACAGAAAAAAAGTTCAGGTCCCAGTCTCGGCTCTACCTTCTCTCTCACTCTCTCAATATTCTTTCGTATATTTACTCCAGAGATGTTCCATCAGTGAAATGCCTCATAAATATGTTCAGCTTCCTGCATACTGCTTTACCTTATATAATCGGTTATTTATTTATGCTTTGCCACCTTTCGGCACCTTTCCTTCTCATCCAACACTGTTCTCAAATGATTGATTCCGCCTCTCAGCTCCTCTCCTCCATCTCAGCACCAACTACACAGCCACTCATCCTCTTTCTGGCTTATTCTTCCGAAGAAACTGTTTTAGGTATGGGTTTTGTGATATCTTCGTCTTCCTCCTCCTCTTCCTCTCCTCCTCTTTATCTGCAGCTTCTTCTCTTGTTCTCTCCCAATCTTCAATTTATGAGATTGTCACTTTGTAGTTAATTCGGTACATATTTATATTTACTTCCTGTCTCAAAGAATTCTCTCACTTTCTTATCTTTATATTATCTAGATTACGGTTTTGTTTTCTAATACGCCTTCAGCCTATCTTAGCAATATCTTTTCTTCCCTTCGCCCACCTCTCGTTTATTTTTCTAGCCACTTCTTCTCGCTCATCATCTATTGTGTATGCCTCCTGCTTTATGTACGTCTTCTCGCCTGAATCATTGCGGATGTACATATTCCTTCCTTGCTGCCGCTGTTCTTCTTTCAAGCCCATAGAGAGAGCGAAGAGAGAGAAATTCTCTAATAAATGTATACTCAATTTCCGCGTGATTTTTACTTTATATGCTTTTTTCACTTCTTCTGTATTTACCATATAGTTGTAGCCTTCCTTTGTTGTGTATGTTTGAGTGAACCAATCCTAGCTACCATCTTTTAACAAGAGTATTCTCTTGCCAATCCTTAAGGACGATATGCGCGTTGAAACCATTAATGTAATTTATTTAGGAGATAAGAATTAACACTCCACATGGGAAAAATCGCAGGGAAAGATTTCTGCTACAATGAGATTGATATTTAATAAATATGCAAACAAAGCGTTAAAATTTTGTTCTAATTTCTTTCCACCCAGAATATACATATATCGAGCAGCATTATATATCAAAGAAGATTATAAGACAGTGAATTTTTCTATTGATACTACAAAAGTTTTTATCAACGGAATTTACACGGAAGATACTATGCAATATATGTCACTATATTTATGAATAATTCACGTCTCACCTAAATAGCAGCAAATATATAGAAGAATTTTTTATTTTGATTTTTTTGCTTAATAAAGAGTTCAATTTTTTTTTTCCATAAAATTTTTAAATATCAGTAAATAGAATTCTTACCAAAAAGTTTTTATTATATGCATGACACTATGCAGTTCACTCAAATAGATAGATCAAAACAAGTATACGATGGAAAGAAGAGAAAAAAAATGAAAAGTAAAAGATATAAAAAAGAGGAGCATATAGTACATTTAATTGTTTAGAATGCAACTATATAAGTTTTGCCTTGAAATTGTTGTTTTTCAAAAATTAAGAAATTTTTTTTTTAGTAAAATAGTCAAGAGTTGAAACTGAGACTATGAGCACACAGTGCACAAACCGTTACGCGTAAACAAACCGAATAACTATTAATTGAAAACAATATGATAGATAATGGTATCTCGCCAAAATTTCTACAACATTATATAGTATACTATAATAAAAATACAGAAAAATAATAGAGTGATATAAAAGTTTTGTAAAGATGCCATTATATGAAAGTATACAAAATTTTTCTATTTTTTTTGTTACATAAAAAGAAAACAATCGTAATATCTTACTTTGTGTGATTATATGATTGACGATTATCAAAAACACTTTCAGATTCTTATCAATATTCACGAAATGAAGAGAATTTATATAACCTATTGGTTAAGATAACATTTTTTATTGTTATTATATATATGAAACTAAAAATTTTTAAAAGTTATTACCGAAAGTAGCGAATAATCTTACAACAATTAAAGTTTTATAACTTTAAGAGTCAAGATAGTTGTACGTATCGTAAAGTGAGTTTAGATAAGCATTAAAAATATAGTCAGTATATTATGATCACATGAATAATGAAATTAATAATCGTTGGCACTCCATTACCAATCATTAACAAAAATTTCGGCAAATCATAAAATAAAAAACCAGAAAAATTTATAAGCATACTATTTATGAAGCGAAACAGTTTCGCACTTATCTCTTTATGAAGTTAATAAATGGGTAAAACTGACATATTTTCAGAGAAACATTTTTGAAAAATGTATTTGTCAATGGTCATGGGAAACATTCAAAGTTTTCAAAAGTTTTCTCTTTGATCAGCAGCAAAAACTGTTAACTTACAAAATAATAATCTAATAAAAATAATGTATATATTGTTAAGAGTAGGTGACAGAGGGGATCCCATGTAATCACTTAGTAGAATAGAAAAGAACTACACTACACTGTTCTATATTTAAAAAAAAAATTTTCTTGCTACTAAAAAAATTTATGATAATTTATTTTTTATTTTTTGTTCAAATCCAAATACAAACTTTAAGATCATATAACAACTAGCAAAGATTACATTTTTGTTTAGATAAAATGTTTGTATGCCGAACTGATTTGCGCAATGCATATGGGGAAAACTTTTGAAAAAATTTATGAAAATTTATCGCCACAGCAGCAATCCGATTATCTCCATTATACAAAATTTATTTAAATCAAAAAATTATATTATCTTCCGCTAACTATACTATACTCATCCCGAAAGTTTCGTAGATAACTTAATATGACGCATATATATATATATAATAGATGATAATTTATAAAAAGTTATATGATTTTCATTCATATGACTATTACAATAATAGAAATACCCTATCCTACTTAATATCTGTTTGAAATAATATATTTTTTTTCAGTGTGAAAATAACCAGACCATACGAAAGAGAACATTAAGCACTACATTAGAAATTGTTAAAAACCTTTAAATAAATTAATAAATGTTAATACTACCTTCAAAAGTTAGGAACCCTTACGCGCAACGTCCATCCAATAACACTTGCATATCTGTTTTACTTATTGCATGCTGGAGATAGGCATTTCAGTTCATAATTTCTACTCGTTATTTAACTTACCTGTCCTGACTGAAAGGTGACAGTTCTGGTCATACTATCATAGCATATCCATATCTGCATGTATTGCAAGCAGTCTTTTTTTTTATCACACCGAGTTGCTAGGCTTGTCGTATTAACCATCCTTCTTTATACGGGCTTGGGACAGACATGAATTTAATTCTCGGTATTCTTGCTGTTTGGATTTATTGACATTTGAAAGTCAAAAAATAACTTCGATATATTTAACAGCGGCGTTCATATCTTTCGTGTATGACTGCGGATTTGTTGCTCTAACAAAAAATCAATTAACGTTATAATGCAATGTAAAATTCAAGTCCCCCGTATTTAAAACATGCATCTCTTTTTTTTCCTACTCTAAAATTGTACGTGAAAATGTACGATCAACAATACATTTAGACTATACAATCTCAAGTCCAACCCCCACCACTTCTTCCATCATTCCAATAATCCTGATTTTTTTCCTCCTCCGAATGCCTTGTTTTATGGTAGCATTATCTGGATATATTTATATTTTATCCGCTTTATACTTCAATACGCACATTACATCAACCACAGCACAATCCGAGCATGAATATAACATGACTAGTCTTTGGTCCCACTATAATTCGACACAATGCTTTTTATTCCTTCTCTCACCCCACTTATTAACATCAGAAACAAAAACTTTACATTCTTTCCTTTACCTCTCAACCTCACTCACTCTCATCTCCGCCATTCCAAGATTTTCTATATGATTCTCTTCTTCTTAACTATTCATCTCCCTACTTAATTTAAGCTCATAGGTTACCACATTATCTGTAGCACCACTATAATTCTTAAGTGTTTATTCCTATTCTATTCCTTAATATCGCCAGTCGTCGTCTAAAGTTCTGCCGCTTCGAGCTCGCGCTTGAGTTACTGCAAGAGTTTTATTTCGGGAGTGGTTGTAGGCCTATCCTTCCTTTAGACGCCTATCTCTTTAGCCAGGACATTCTCTGTTCCTTCAGTTCCCTGGGTGCAGCTGGACCGGCGTAGATGCTTTGTTAATTAACTAATAAAAAAAAGAACATCAATGAAGTCTAGAAATATAGCCTCCTCACCAACATTTAACGCAGAAAATGTTTATATATATATTTTTTTCACTTAATTGGGGCACATCACATAATAATAATATAATTTATTTGGCTCTATTAGGCGACGTTGTATATGCTATATAGAACTATATCGATATTAAATATAAATAAAAGAAATTTCGTATATATGGAATGTTATATAACGTTTAAAATATACACTATAGGTTGATGATTCATATCCATAAGGTAAACCAATTTAGACTTATAGGGATTGCTGTGGGACATCTAGGGATTACTGTGGGACATCACATAGCTGTTTGGCTTTAATACTGCAATAACACAACTCAAAAAGTATAAATTTTAGAGAACAGAGTTGTTAATGTTTTATAATTTTGAAAATACAAATACAGATCTTATTGATCATTATTCTTAATTATTATATAACATATAATATTTAATAATAATAAGTAATAAGGTCTGCATCTAACATTTTCAAAAATTTAAGTATTAAAAATTCTGTTCTCTGAAAAAGCAGTAAAAGGTAAAGCAGGAAAAAAGCAAAGCACGGATTAAACGGATTAGATCATAAAAAATTCAAAGTATTTAAATTCTGTGATTAAAGATTAGAAAAAGAGCATAAAGCAGTTTGAAGTTAGAAAAAAAGATGGCGATTTTTTTATCAGATTGTAGAGTTTTAAAAAGTTTTTAATTGTTTAGCTAGGAGAATGTATAAAATATTAATGAATTGCTATTATTTTCAAAATAATCATATGTTTTCAATTTGTAAATTACTATTTTTTCTTACTAAATTTTTCCTTTATAAATATCAATATTAAATTATTAATGTAATGATGTTATAAAATTTTACTGGTAGCTACTTATTTTTTTTACTATTTGGAGGGTTATGTGCTATGGTTATTACTTTACTACTCTAGACGATCGGATTTAAACTGTCCCAAACAGGCTAAGGTACGATCTCTCATGGTCGACCTGTGATATTATATAGCGCACAAAGTGTTTAATCCTAAGATTAATATGTCCTCTACCTAAGCCTAAAATTTTTGAAAAAAAGAGCAGTTCGTCATTGTTGTCAAATGAAACCACTGTCTAAATAAGGATGTGGAATATGAATAATGTTTTCGTGTCAAAACCATATATAGTAATCTTTTTCTTCCTATAAATGATTATTAAATAATTAAAGTTACGTTATTATGAACATCTTTCCCTAATAATATAACGAGTAAATTTTTTCTTTTTTATTATTACAATTATTATATGGTAGATCATAAATCGGATTAAAGTTAACCATAGTAATAATTTTAATATCATTTATTTAGTTTATTCTACTCTTTATAATTTATTATAGGCTAGCATTATATAAATAACACCAAACGTTACTCGAATTATTCGTTGAACTAAATTCCTTTAATATTACCGATTTCGCTACCAAAAACTATTTTATATTTCTTTAAATTAATTACTTGTCTTACTTAGATGTCTGTACCCTTACACCTATACTTTATCTTACATTAGTTTAGAACTTAACATTAGAAAACTAAACAAAAAAAAAAAAAAAAACTATTAAAAAACAAATTAAATATATATATTAATTATTATATATTATTTTCTGCTATATCTTTATAATGTTATTGTCTGTTCATGCTTTTTAATTTATTTTTTCCTTATTTCATTATTGATGTTCTTTTTTTTATGTATATTATTAATAAAGTCACATTTTTCCAAGCTATTTTTTGTTTTGAAATGTTATTTTTTTCGAGAATTTTATTTAATTTGATATTTTTCTTATATTCTAATCAGAAATCAAGAAGAGTATTTTATCTTATAGATTCTTAAATATTAATTAATTAATATATTTAATTTCGTATCTAAGAATGTATACAAGATAAATTATTTAGAAGTTCATCTAAGCTGACTGAGCCTTGAATATGAATTCTGATCTTAAGATGAGATTCTCTCAATTTAATAAATTATTTCTCTTTTTATCTTTAAAAACTCCTCTATATCATAATATTCTTTACCATGTCTCGACTTGAATCATTCTATCGCTTTATCTATCTTCTCCTGCTATCATCTGTCTCTCTCCTTTGTATCTTAATTCATCTCCTACTACTTCCTCCATTCTCTTTCTACTATCTCTCCCTTCTTTTCTATTTTCTCTCTCTTCGTTCTCTAATCCACGCCGAATACATCCTGCCATAGATATCTCGAAAATCGAAAAAAAGAACAGATAGCGATTTCAATGTATTTGTGTATTCGTTTTACTTCGGGTTTTTAAATGAATATAATACCTTAATCAATTTCTCAGTCTTTTATTTATCTATGTATTTATAATATTAATTTTTATTTGCTATGTCATTATTATTTTTTAATTTAATTATTTTATATTATTATTCATTTAAAATTATAATATCAATTTTATAATTACTTAGACGTATTATCTTATTATATTTTAGTTATAATTAATATTATATTATATAATTAATATATATTTTAATATTATAATTTAAAATTATTATTTAATTATTATATATTAATTATTATTATTCACGAATTAATCTATCTATCTCATATATATAAAATTATATATTATATTATAAAATTGACTTAATAAATAATAAAATATTTATTCATAAATACCTCTACAGACATTATTGCACTACTGCTATATTTTTATGTAATATAATAGGCACCTAAACAGTTAAAAATCCATTCTACAACGAAAAGGCTGTAACGACACGTAAAAGTAAACAAACACGAATATGTCCACCATAGTACTATATGTGTCTACTTTTCATGCTGTTCTAATATTCTATTAAACCAATTTAATTAAAACGATATTGGCATGTCACCCTCAAATAAACTTCTTGATGTGTATTATGAACTAAAAAAAAATATTAGGCAACCATGACATACATACAGATGGTGCCAGAAAAAGAAAATCTCCTGTTTATTAGAACGAGAGACTATGTGTCATTTCTTAATATAAGAAAATTAATTAAAAAAAAGGGAAGAAGCTACCTCGCACCTTTCAGTGAGATTGTATTGTGTAAAGATATCCAAACGTCTGGTTTGACCTCCATAAGTTTTATACAATACTTCGGTAGAGACTCTCAGATTGAAAGCTCACGATGCAATCCATTGTCGCTCATTAATTAGTGATCAAATCTATTTTTCGAATCTCAATTAATAGGTGAGCTTCATAATAATAGTATATATTAAAGAATTTATAATATAACTTATGTATTCTCAATATAGTAAGCTAGCTCTATAGCTAGCTCATAGCGTGACCGCGTTTAAAGCTATAGTATACTAGATGATTATTAGATCCCTACTTCTAAACAAGCGTTTATAATATCGCGGGCTAAGATGAATATATAGAAACATAATGTATATATAATAATTACATTGTTATTCCATTCTATATTATGTGACACTCTTCAATATATTGATACCTATTTAAATTGTTGTATGCGTAGTCTAAGAAATACGCCTCGCGTCATTATATAATAGTGTCAGCATTATATACAAACATTTTCACATTATGAGTGCCCTTCCATAGAGTATTTTAAGGCATTATCAGTGAGAATTAAGTATCTTTCTATACTCAACGTCACCTTATATAAGTCGATAAGTTGAGTAGCGGCAGGCATTTCGTATTAGTGATGATATATAAAAATATGACCTTTAAAAGCCAATTTGAACACTATAACACCTTGATAATCCATGATACTTGATCACTATGATTGTTGTTGAGCCTAAAATATATTATTAAACTGACTCATATTGACCTTTTGGGCCTTGACTTTTTGGGACTTTTACCTTTATTTTTAAATTCACGAACCAACCTCTTATTAGGTACTTCCATATATGGGCATTATTGTGAACAATATAAAAGTTTCTGAATAATACTCCTCATTATCTTAATTTGGGTGACTACTAACTTAAATTTTTTTATAGATAGTGCATGCAATCCATCTCGCCTATATATATTTTTTGGCAACTCACTCACCTAATTTTTGGGCTAACACTTAATATTTTTTTTGACAATCCACCTCATAAATTTTATTATGCACTCATTTCTAAAGAATAAAGGGTGCCACGTCCTAATACTGGATGCTAGTCAGTAAACCGTTTATATGTACGTTATATACACCTCACCCCTATTTTACGTTTCCTCACCTATTTTTTTATCGTACCGTGTAGGTACATATTTATGCTCACCACTCACTCGAGTAATAATTTATTGATATTCTTTCCACTATTATAGGGCTACTACCTATATTATTATTAGTCTCATATTTACCTTGTTTTGACCACCTTGCCATGATTAACCATATGGGTCTCATTTTTGGCCACGGTAATATTTAGGGCTACCCTTGGATCTATCTATATATGGGTCAATTTTGAGTACCCACTATAGTGAAAATTATTTCGACTAAACCTTGTAGTATATTCCTATGGATAGGTTCAATATTGTTTCAGTGGTCAATATTTTAGCCCTAATACTAGTTATTGGTGATCTGTGCCTGTGTTTAGGTGGCTATAGTACAAAAATATATATATATATATAATATTAGCCTCTATAATTATTTTGATGATCCTATGCTCTTACCATTCGATAGGATTGCTCCGCTTGCCAGCTGTTACATGGGGTCTGAATAAATTATCTCGGCACCAAGAAGAAAGGACTTGATATAAGGCATCATATACTTAACTAAGATACGATCAGATTCTTTATATCTGGTACGTCCTTTCGACCGCTGGTCCGGATGCATTCCACTAAAAAGTAGTTACACATATGCGACATATGATAAAAGTCTTTTCTCAGTTCAATTTGATTAATAACCTCCTATTCTCGATATATTATTATTGTATTTACTCTTCATTATTATTATTTGAAGATTATTATTATTATTATGTAGCCCTGTTATTGCATTTTCTTATATATTACATTGTTTTATTATTATTATTAGTACCTATGATTATTATTTATTATACGTGATTTAACTTTGCTAGATACTCAATAATTCCCGTGTCGGTATATTCTACACATAATTATATATATTATGTATATTATTATGTATTATACTACCTAATACTGTGCTATACTTCTTCTTTTTGTGGTCCTTTCTCATTAATGGCTTCTTCTTATGCTCCACTTTATTATTTATTAGGAATTATTATTATTATTATTCAGTCTCATTTTTAATATCTTCTTAGTGTGTTTGTATCACTTATATTGAGATTATTAGCCTATTTTGATAACTTTATTATCTTACCATTTATTAACTATGTGGATTGTTCAATTTGATTACTCTCCACTCTGACTATATTATCTTTGCAGACTTTGATTGTGTTTATTTATTATTATTATTCACCAATCAGTCTTACTGTTATATTATGAATATTATTATATCTATTAGGATTATTTTTTACGTAAATAATAGTGTTTACTTAATATATTTGTATATAAGTAATAGTTTATATTGCTCCAAATACTTCGGCACCAAAACATATGTTGCCAAGTGATTATTATTATTATTATTATTATTATTATATATTATTATTATTAAGTGCCTATGTGTAGTTACTCTCATTATTAATTGTGTGTTGTTAGTAGTAGTAGATGTCCGAGTATTGGAGTAGTCCAAGTGTGCGCTACATATAGATCTCAGTGAGGGAGCTAGGAATGAGTGTGTTATTATTCATTATCTAGTGTATTAGATGATGTACTTCACTTGTTATTATTTATTATATAATTGACTCTTTCTTAGGAAAATATTTGCTTTGAGAACATTTTTGTTATTATTATTATCCGTTATTTGTGCATATTTTTATTATCTCATTTAATATTTTAAAGACTTAATCCCTACTTATTATCTATTATTTATTAGATTAATTAAGGTTATGTGTAGGAATATATGTATAATACTGGATTGCTCTAACTTGTTAATTTATCATAATTGCATAATGTATTATTATGTAAATCTATTTATTTAATATTTATCTACATTATTTTAAGCTATATGAGTTAGTAATTATTTACTTGATTTAATGTAAATCGAACTTACATTACTTATTATACGAGTTTAAATCAATTATTATTATATAATTTTTATTTGATGTCACTATCATGAATTTAATTATAATCTATTAATGAATGCTATCTACTACTATTATGTGTAAGACACGATGGTGACTCTGACTCTCATAAACGTTATCTAGAGATCGCGTACTCGTCTATGATTTCATATAATTACCATATACTCACTGTGCAGAATATACGTCTCAACGTACCGCGTGTGTCATCGTCACTTTAGCTATGTGACGCTAATAATATTATATTCGATAATTCAGTTAATCTCCCCTTTTTTGTATCCCAGATCTTGCCTTCTTAAATTTCCTTTAACATTTTACGTATATATTCACGTATAACACTGCCGTACTCCTCCTACTGACTGATGTGTCATGATACTCTTCGTCTTCATGGCATCGTTCCAATATTACTTCTTCTTCGCCTCTCTTCTTCTGCGATAACTCTCATAATATTACTTCATTGACTTACTTCTAATTCGTAATATATACTATTACTCATAATAGTAAATATTCTTGTTCAAAATATTATTCAATCATATTATTATACTATGGAGATCTATATTTCAATTTATACTATCACTCATTATATAGTACACTCGTAAATTATTTTATTATAAATAAATAATCATATCATTTATATACATATTATTATTATCTATTTTTCATATACCTATTAAAGCCGCCTAAACTCACAGTATTATTAATCATATATATGAGGAAGTTTTAATATTACCTTTATATAATTATAATTAATACATAATCTATATTATGACATTAAACTTATCCTATAAGATGTAAATCATTTAATTATTAAGAGTTTGAGCTCTCTTTATTGTTTTAATCTGGCTTTGTATGCGTATTTAACTTCTGCATTTACTTGCTTTAAAGTTAAGGTAATGGGCAAATGAACTAATCTAAAGGGTGACGGTCTTTACTACTTTTAACTCATCTTCTCATGATTACATCTCACATGTAGTTTACTGCGTATGTAAACTGGTCAGTGATAGTGTGGTGTGTTATTATTTATTTAATTAAACATTGAAAATATCCTTAGAATTCTAGTTTTAAAGCAGTTAAATAACAAATAACTAATTAGGTTGTTATATATTTAACTATCTAAGTTATATTATGTATATGCATTATTTATTTATTATTGTCTTTTTTAATTTATAACTCTATTATCTCTTTATGCTATTAATACTCTATTCTAGCTTATTTTACTAGTTTATATACTTCTGCTTATTACTGCTCATGTAACTTTTTATTGACTGTTACCATTATCGTGCTAATCTATTGGAGCCATCTCTGCCTATTTGCTTGTAATTTTAATTATTATTATAGTCTATCATATTTATATTTTATTAATTTTAAATATATTTGTATTTTCATTTATTATAATATATTATTATTTATTATTTTTGTTTTATTTATTACTTTTTTTATAATTTATTTATTATTTATTATTTTATTTTTTGAATTTAATACTTTTTATTATTTATTTAGTTAATAGTATAGATAAATTTTATTTACATCAGCAGAGTTTTTCTAGTTATATATGTTAAACATTTTATATATATATATAATTTTCAGTACAATTTTATTTATAAAACCTATTATATTATAACGAGTTTTTAATGGTGATTAGTATAAATCTGTGACTGTGTTATTTCATTTAATAGCTATTTCAATATATTATCTAATTAATTAATATTAGGATTTAAAATATTTTAATTTTCAACTTATTAGCATTCATATATTATATTTATCTATTAAGTTTATATTTAAATTCATTACATTTATATTATATATTATTAATTTATAAGTAATTATTCAATTATTATTATTATAATGAATTTAATGTTAATGACTATAATTTACATATATGACTCCACATTAATAATTGGTATATTATTAATATATATAGGTATAGCCCTATATTGGTAACAATGTATATGTTTAATGCATTGTTATTATTTTACACATCTTATCATATTATATATTATATTATTATTTTAAATATATATAATTATTAGGTTAGTTTATTATTATTTAGTGTGTTAATTAACCTACAAGAGATATTGTATGATTATTCAATATTAAATTTTAAGTTCGCTAAAGTATAATCAGTATGTGTTAGGCCACGTATTGTATATTTTGCATTCTGAGTAAGTTCGGAAGAGATCAGGATTCGTGGCTGTTATGTGATTAATTTCGTTCGTACAGATACTACTGTCACTACTGTTATGAGGTGATGACGGTGAGCGACTTACATTGTATTAATATGAAGTCATACAATTTGTATTCCTTCCATTCAAATCTAGTACAGTATGAGGTTATATTCAATAGTCATTATGTATCTCGAGATTAGTGCAATTAGATATACTCGGTCACACTAACATAGAATGCACTGATACTGTAGTGCATTCAATGTTATATATATAATAACTTCTACCGATTTATCATTTATTATTCAGCACTTCTTTTTCACTTCATCTTTTTAACTTAATAATTCTATTATATTGATATATTGACGATATACTATCTAGTTCGTGAATTTCAATGAGTATTGTATTATGTGATTGCCTCAAGATAGATTATTACCTTATTATATCACTATCTCATCTAGTGAATATGGGTGATTTGTTAGTGATTCGATACACTAATATGATATTATGAAGGATTATAGTACCTCTATTAGGATGGGTCCCATTATCTCTCAAAATGTATTAATATATTGATAGGTGGCGACTATTATCTCATTAGCTGATAATTATAGTAACTATTATAACCAATACGTGCGTTATTATAATTATTATTATTATTATTTACTATTCATATTATTATTACTACTGCGTATATTTATATCTTCAAGATTTAAACACTCTATAGTGTATCCCTGCTATCATTATGTACATTTAATGTATATCTTATAGTTATATGTATAATGTATTATTAAGTTACGTTATATAAAAGTGATTCGATATGTAACTTATATGAGATTGAGTTACTACTGATGCTGTCTTTTCAGTTGTTATATAACATTTCATAATCACGTCCGTGGAGTGTATTTATGTCACTCATTCACTATACTATAAACTTGTATTACACCTCTATTAATTGAGTCCGAAATGGTATTAGTGAAATTTTATTATACTATAAACAGTCGTTGACATTATTTATTATGAATTCTCCTCGAAGTTAGGATTCAAGATAAACTATTCACTCAAACACTTTCATTTAATTTATTTAACTTTTCATTATATAGTATTATATTTTCCATGTTACTACTAAATTGATTAGGAGTTATTCTCGACAGAGAAATCTACGTTGATTATTATTATTATTATTATTATTATATTATTTATTATTTTTAGATTACAGAACATTTAATATCTTGGTTTCAACATCTCATTTATTAATTGTCATTTTCGAAGGTATGTCACAAGGGGACGAGTAACACTTATGCTGCTTAGTACAAAAAGCGAATTTCAAGATTCCAAATGACGCTGTTTGATTGCGATTAGTTAGACCATTTCACATACTAGGGGAAATTAATTTTTGTTATAATTTCACTTTCCTGACATAGAGATAAGCCTATCAACCTAACAGTTTGAGAAACAGGTTCTAGGATATACAGCGTAAGCAGTGGGCTTTTACTTTTTATTTTAGCAGCAATTAGAGAATAATAGGATTTGAACTCGCGTAAGATTATAAAAATGTATTTCTTGACAATATAAGATATACTTATCAAAAAAGAGCGGTGTTTAGATATGAGTAATTTCTTGACGGTGAACGATATCTGTCCATTTAATCGACTCTAGTTATAAATTTCATATGACTAAAAGTATTTAGTTTATGGACATCTAGCTGTCTTTTACTCATATATTGCAGCTTCATCTTATATTTGTTAAAACTATATAAAATACATCTATGATTTGAGATTGACGCATGAATTGTTAATTAGGTCTCATCGAGTTATTTATATTATTTATTATTTTACTTGAATAATTTATATCAATTATTATCTATATATGCTATTCATATAAGTAGTTATATTAATTAGCTCCTATTGCATCTATTGGATGATATTATTATCTCATTATGTGAAGATCCTCAGTATTAAATTATGATTATTAAGTGACTTTCAACCATGGCTGGAAAATTTATACAGGAAATTGATTGTGCTGTAAGTTTATATATTATTATTTATATATATGGTATCAAATATTTTACCGTAGGAAATGTATCAATTATTATATATTATTGTGAGCAAGAGAGGTTTTGATCTAATTTTTCAAAATATAATAAAATCTACTATTAAACACATAAAATAACAAACAACACACAATCTATTTAGATGGTGATTTCTAATTATAGTACTGATACAGAAGTGCTTGGATATATTTGAATACTTATTAGTATAATATGGATTACATCTGTATTTAGGTATATATTGAATGCTATAGAGGATTAATTATTATTATAATTACTATGATTATGATTATGATTCGGCTTTCATATTATTTTAATCTTGTAGTTAGGGTTATTCATAGTTAGAAGATATGATATCCTCAATTAACTCTTATCTATTATTTATACAACATAATTATTCTCACCACTATAACTAGTAATAGTGTAATTAATTATAGTAATGATAATGCCATTTCTTGTGTAATTGTGATTTATTATTCTTATATATGATTTTTCATTCATAATTATTAATTGTAAATATTTTCTATTGTATAAAAATCACTTATTCTTACTTATATTTTACTACACTTGTGTTAAATTAGATTTATTCTATATGTTATTATAGATTATATATAATATTGACTTAATTATCACTACTATATTAATATTCATTATTTTTTACTTTTAGAGGTTTTTATTTTCTGCTTAGGATTATTTTTCTTTTATTGACAATTCTATCATTTATGTATTTTTCCTGATTATGTATTAATCCATAGAACATTTTACGTCTTATATTTCAGAAACACAAACCAAGATGTCTTAATTGAACATCATAACTAGACCAAAACATTCTGTGTCATATAAAGCCGAAACAATCGGCTGTTTCTATCAGATTATTATTTTACACGGATTCTCAATGATATACGAGGAATTGATTTCCGTGGAACACAATTTAATCCTCCTCACAAGACATAAATTGTTTAAATATTTTTCTAAAAATAATATTGAGAATTTTAAAGTATGCTACAACAACTGCTTGTTCTCAATTAATACGTGCTCATATCGTCAAAATTATTTAATTTGTTAATCACGTCTCAATCAGTATCCAAACAGCTTCTTTCTCAACTGGTCACGCAGGCCTTGCACTTTCCTCACACTAGCCCTTGCTCAAAATAATCCATATAAAGGCATACCCTCCTCTGATCAATTTTTGTTTCCCCTATACTGTAATATACTCCCTCATTTCTTTCACGTATCTACATTATTACAGGTATAGGATCTTTCTATTATATATATACATCTTTAAAGGTTGATTGATGAAGTATGTTATTTAGGTGAGGAAGTAATTAATCTGACTATACACACTTATAATATATATATATATATATATTATATTATTAATTCACTATAAATATCTAGTAATATATACTAGCTATCTGCTACTTCTATTTTATATGAATTTTGACCTAATTAACTATTGAGCATACTTATGATATAAGGGGAAGGGCATTTTTATACCTTCTACATATACTTTTATATATCAAGCGTTTCAACGTCAAAAATTTGATCTATTCAGAGGTATATAATGAACATGATGAAGAGAAATGTTATTATATAAACTTTAATCTGCTTAGGGGAAAAATATTACTACTACTGTACAATTATTAATATTAAGATTAAGAAAAGTTTGAATTATAATGTGACTGTATATCAATTATATTATTTGTTAATATACATAAGCTACTATAATTTACTACTGGGTATAATTGATTGTATAAGACATATCGAGATGTAGTAGTGTAACATATGTATAATTGCATTACTATACGGTCTGCGTTCCTCGATCATTTATTGTTCATGCCAAGTCAAGGGTATTTATTTCTTATACAGTGATAGTAAATAACTATTTATGCTTATAAATCTTAATTGCAATTGATTATATAAAGATATATCCATACAACTCTATAAGCATTCACGTGAATTATCGAATTAATGTTTAATACTCACTTGACCATGTATTAAGTGAACGTTATGAGTAAAAACGTTATATATATATAATTATATATATATATTATTAAAACCTACCCACTATATACTATGTCTAACTCAGGTATATATTCTACGCTCATAGGTATATACACTTACTATGTGTATTACTTAAAAGTAATTATTATAATTTTATCGTCATAAGGTAACGCTCATTTCTAGTTTTGTTATTGAATAAGTATTTCCCTTGATATACTAAATCCGTGTACACATGGAATACTGGGGTACATATTCAATATATGAGAGAATTCTTAACGATATGTGACTAGAGAGAATTTATTATTAGTTCAGGCTCACATAACATTTACGAATTTAAAATGTGACGTGTGACCCGCACAACTAGAAAATATTCATAGCATTCACAACTATTATAGATTTAAGTACAAGAGTGTTCTCTTTTGACGCTGCCATTCGCTGTACTAGGAATGATCGTAATCACTTCATTCGGCCTAAGACGTAATTATTCTTCTCTGTTGAAAATTCGCTACGGTGCAGTGTAATAACTTTGACTTCTTTTTTCACTTTATGAATTTTCACTTAGTGTGAAAAATACAACTAGTAGAGTTCCACTAATCATTTTCTTACCGATCACGGTACTCGTTCATCATTATCTGTGTCACTCTATAACCTTACATCCAGAATACACTAGATCAGTGGATGAAATGATAAATTTCTCTATGTCCGCATTATAAATAGATGATTATTGGTTACACCTTCACTTAAAATCAACTACTCTTCGTTTTATGCATTCATCGCTGTTCTAGTTACAGTTTATAGTAAGGTTTACATCATATACATATTGCTATTACACATTGCTACTGCTACATACATTTCCGGAGAGATAATACTTGAAAATTATCTTCACTATCTATATGTTGAATCCAAAGATGAGCTTCAATAAATTAATTTTCTCCTCTGATCTGCTGTGATATTCAGCGGCAAGAGTGTTAAATAGAAGTTTGGTCTACTTCTATAGTTTTCATCTCCATGTATATAGTAGGGTGCTTAATGAAAGCTAAATAAATTACTCCTTCTTCTCTCTTT
>JABUQX010052658.1:20000-30458 GCA_015478945.1 Trachelipus rathkii | reverse complement strand
TCCAGTTTGGTTTCCGCAAAAATCGTTCGACCGCGGACCCCTTGTTAAAACTAGACCATGACATCCGGGAAGCCTTCTCAACTGGTGGGATGGTTCTTAGTATCTTCTTTGACCTTGAAAAAGCTTACGTCACAAAGTGGAGAACTGGGATTCTCCTTAAACTCCCTTCGCTCGGTTTCTGCGGGCAACCCCCTCTTTTCATTAAATTCCTTCTGTCAAACAGATCCATCCAGGTTCAGTGCTCTTCTATTCTGTCACGCCTCTTTATTCTGGATGAAGGCATTCCGCAAGGTAGTGTTCTAAGTGTATTACTATTTGCTCTCGGATTTAATGACATCGTTACTTCTATCCCAGCGACGGTCAACTTTTCTCTCTATGTTGATGACCTTGCCTTATATATAGCCGGTGCCAGGCTGCCTTTTCTCAAACAGCATCTTCAGCTAGCTATTGAGAATATTTCACAATGGGGTAACCCCCATGGCTTTCATTTTTCTCCCACCAAAACTTCAGCAGTGCTTTTTAAGAAAAAAGGGAATCGAAGAACCTGCCACCTTCTTCCAGCGAACCTAACCTTATATGGTTCGCCCATTCCGGTAACTTCACAAGTCAAATTTCTAGGACTCATTCTAGATGACCACTTAACATATGCACCGCATATTAAACTGCTGAAAACAACTTGTCATCGCGCGCTTGACCTGTTACGTCATATCACCTCAAAATCTTGGGGTGCTGATTGAAAGTCCCTTTTGCGTCTTTACATAGCCCTAATCCGACTGAAACTGGACTATGACTGTGCAGTATATGTTCAGGCCTCCGCAACACTACTACACCTCTTAGATCCCATCCGAAACGAGGTGATCCGTATCTCCACTAGAGCCTTCCGATTGTCCCCCCGGGTGAGCCTTGAAGTTGAATCCAATGTGATGCCCCTCTCTCTTCGAAGAGAATACATCATGTGTACAAGTTACCTTCGTTTTCAAACCCCAAAACCGTCTGCTCTGACACCGATTCTGCAGGATAAACCTTATAATCTTAATTACTGGATATTTGCAAACACAGTTCATAACATCCTTAATATCCTTTTGCAAAAGGTGCTGCCTTTCTCTTACGACAAAAGGGTACACACCTTGGCTTTTCACCGCTCACACCATTTGATTGTCTCTGACCTTTCTCTCCAAATCTAACCACCCTGCTGTCTTCTTAAAAGCATCATTCCTGTCTCATTCTGTAGTTCACAATAAATTTACTCCAGTGTTTACTCACGGCTCTAAAATAGGAGACAGTGTGGGCGCATCTGCTGTCTTTCCTGACCGCAACCTCTCCCATACCCTTCCTCCTTATGCTTCAATTTTTACGGTAGAATTATTGGCTATAATGATTGACCTTTCTCGAATTCTAATCCTTAACTAAGATCACTCATATGTCATTTATTCAGATTCGCTCAGCGCGCTACAAGCGCTTAAAACCCCTTATTCTAAAAACACAATGGTATCTGCTGTGCAGCAATTTCTTCGGCTGCTCCATTCCCGCAAGAAACAAATTATTTTATGTTGGACCCCCTCTCAGGTAAGGGTAACTAACTAACAATAAAATCGCTGTCAGAGAGGCCAAAATGGCCGCCTCCTCTTTTCGGGGTTGTTCCAGGTACCTCCCGGATGCCATTCGACAAGGCCACCTCCCATCAACTGATTACTATCCTGCTCTCCGACAAGGCTTTCGATCTTGTTGGCAAGAGTGCTGGACGAGTGATCAGCGGGGAGCGAAACTCAGAAACATAAAGCCGAGCATTGGTGAGTGGTCTTCCTCCCACAGACGAAAGCGCTTACACGAGGTAATACTTGCATGCCTCCGTATTGGCCACACCAATATCACTCACAGTCACTATATGTCACGGAACCCTCCTAACATTTGTAAATTTTGCCGTCAGTAGTAGGGGGTCATATTGCAGCAAAATTTTTTTTACCTGCGCCTGACCTTTTTTGACCTTTTCTGACCGCGACCTTTTTTGAGCTCGAATTTTTACCTGACCTTGACCTTTTTGGGCCTTTACCTTTTTGGCCTTGACCTTTTTCGAACAAAAACCCTTTGCTTCCATGGGTCATTTTTTGCCCACGGTATTTTTTGGCACCCCTAATTTTTGGTATTTTTCGGCAACCCTAATTTTTGGCAACCCTTCGAAGAAGGGTTGCGCCAAACGGTTGCGTAAGCAACCGTTGTACGTATTGCCCCCCTATTTTACGCCCCCTAATTTTTCGACCATGGGTCATTTTTTGCCCACGGTAATTTTTGGGCCCCCTTTATGGGCTTAGCCCGTTTTTGATGTCTTAACCTTGTTTGACCATGATATTTCGGCCTTGACCTTGCCAGATACCATGGGTCATTTTTTGCCCCCGCCAATTTTTTGCCCACTCGTGGCCCACCCGTCACATATTTCGTTCCTAACTTGTACGCATGTATGGACCTACCCTAACTTGAACACCTACACACGTGCGCGTGCGCACACACACACACACACACACACACACACACACACACACACACACACACTTATGACACACATTCACTATGACACTTATACACACATTCACTATGACACTTACATTTACCCATAGACACTTACATTTACACTTATACTCACGTACAAACACACTGCCAACCCTTTGGTCGTCCAATGTGTGTGTGTGTATGTGCGCGTGTGTGTGTATGTGTGTTCTAAATAATAATTGGACCATGATATTCGCCTTTGACCTGCCATATACCATGGGGTCAATTTGGACCCACGTATAACTTGATTGGCTTGTGGTTCCCAATCACCGTAAGAAGTATCTAGGGATGTTCTATTAGTGTTCTATGATTATTCTATGAGTGCCAGGTGAGTCCAGGCGAGTGCCAAGTTCGAGTGCCAATGATGCCAATCGAGTGCCAAGGAGTGCCAATGAGTGCAAGTGAGTGCCACATAGTGCCAAGTGAGTGCCACATATAGTGCAAACTGAGTGCCACTTTTTTCAAGCCTTTTTTAGCCTCCCCTGAGCCTAGAATAGCCCTAATATGGGTGTCTACCCTAGGTTATAAGGTATGAGGATTCGATTGGTGTATATTACAAGTTGCTAGGATGCTTCCTACTATGAGTTAGGCTTTTTCTAAACACACTTATACACACATACACTACGACACTTATACACACCCATCACTATGACACTGTTATACCACACTATGGCACTTACATTTAACCATATACACTTACACTACACACCCACACACAGATACACTTACACTTACACTCACACACTCGGATATTTTGATGCCTCAACTTTGATGCCTCAACTTTTGATGCCTTCAATTGATGCCCCAGCATAAATGGCCTCAGGCATGATGACCTCAAACTGTGAAGTTCATCCTTTGATGGACTCATCTTTGATGACGTATCTTTGATACCATTTATATGATGATCATTCTTTGATGAAATCACCTTTGATGGCTCATCTCTACGCCACATCATAGAACAGAGTTAATATAATGTCTTCCCCTAGTTCATAATTGGAACACCAGGGCGCCGCATGCGCCCTCCGCGCAAAGACAACCAGCCCCGCACCCGCAGGTGCGATCCGCCGCGTCCCCGCCCGCCGTCCCGCCGCGTCCCCGCCCGCCGCGTCCCCGCCCGCCGCGTTCCCGCCGCCGCGTGCGCCGCAGGCGCAATATTCCGCGCGAACGCCGCGGGCGCCCGCAGGCGCAATATTCCTGCGGAATGAAAAATATATATACTATAAGTCATTCATTTTATTTCATCTTAAACATTTCAAAGAATTTCTTTTCAATATACTATGAGTCATTCATTTTTTTATTTCATACTAAACATTTTTATTAAAAAACATTTTCGCGAACCTAAACTGTAACTCATTACAGACCTATTATTTAACACATATATTTATTTAACATTATTTTACTTAAATATTTTTAATTATAAATTTTAAAACCCATTGTATGTAACGCAAAAAAAGAAAAAAACCAGAGTGTCTGATATATAAACATTTTATTTTACTACAATTGTACGAAATTTTATTAAAAACATTAACATTACATGCCTTAAAGCAGTAAATCAGTAAATCAATAGAGGTGTGCCCAACACCAAGGGGGGATTAGTATGCTTTTGTTTTACTGCTTTACTGCTTTTAACTCATGTTTTACTGCTTTAACTCATGTTTTACTGCTTTAACTCATGTTTTACTGCTTTAACTCATATGTTTTACTGCTTTAACTCATATATTTATTAACATTACATACCTTAAAGCAGTAAATCAGTAAATCAATAGAGGTGTTACCTAGCACCAAGGGGATTAGTATGCTTTTGTTTTACTGCTTTACTGCTTTAACTTTCTGCTTTACTGCTTTAACTTTCTGCTTTACTGCTTTAACTTTCTGCTTTACTGTTTTAACTTTCTGCTTTACTGCTTTAACTCATATATTTATTAACATTATGTTTTTTATTTTGTTTTAATACTTTTTATTTATTTTATTATTATTTTTATTTATTTTATTATTATTTTTTTTATTTTTATTTATTTTATTTTATTATTTTATTTTTATTATTTTATTTTTATTATTATACTTAGTGTTATTTACTTCATGCCTATTGTTATTATTATTTAGAACACACATTCTCTATGACACTTATACACACATTCACTATGACACTTATACACACATTCACTATGCCACTTACATTTACCCATAGACACTTACATTACACTTATACACACGCGGTCACACACACACACACATAACACACACACACACACACTTACAACCCTTATACACACAATTCACTATGACACTATACACACAATTCCCACTATGACACGGACATTTGCCATAGACACTTTCATTTACACTTATACACACACACACACACACGCACACACACACGCACACACACACTCACACACACTCACACACAGATTTACTTACACACACAGTTTTACTTACACTCACACAGATTTACTTACACACGCCAGATTTACTACACAATTAACGTATAATTTATTAAAACATTTTATGTTTTAATTAAACACGTACATTTATATTACTCATTCAAATATAACTAAAATTATTTCAAAGTTTCTTAAAACTTCTATAATAAATCAATCATTATATATCTTTGAACAAAGAAATTATTAATTAACTGTTAATTACTTTTTGTTCTAATTTTATAACTATTTCAAGTTTTAAAAATAACTTTTACTAAAATTTTATGAAATTTTATTAAAAACAAATATTTACGTACCTTAAGCAATAATTTGGGCTGCACTGCCGTAGCACCCTCTAAACCAAAGCTAAGCTGCTACAATGTGCTAGTTGAATAAACTTTGAAAACATAAATTTTTATTTTATTTAAAATCTTTTAAGTCTTATTTAAAAATAACAATTATTCACTTACATTTATATTATTCGCTCGATGTTCTATAAAATATTTTCAAAGTTTTTTTAAATTAATTCGGATTTTCTTTATTATTTATTATTATTATATTATCTATGTACATTGGCAATGCCATCACGAGAAAACACAACCAAACCCGCACTCCTTTACAGATACGAAACTGCTCTCTCTCTGTAAAATGTGTTGAAAAACTACTTCAGGCTTAATTAGGAAATCCCTTTTGTATCCCGGGCGATTTAGACTAATTCCAGGTCAAAATATATTTCAAACGACCCTTTTTCTGTAAAATGTGGTGCAATAAACACGTAGGCCTAAATTTAGTCATTAAAATTTAGGATAAGCCTTTTTGTATCCCAGGCTGATTTAAGCCTAATACCAGGTCAAAAGGTAATTCCAGTATAGACAAGAATCGAGAATCAATGTTATTTTTAATATATTTAACACTCTTGTAGTTATTTATATATATATATATATTATATATATATATATATAATAATAATATATTATAATAATATATATATATATAATATATATTATATATATATATATATTATATATATATATATTATATATATATATTAATATATTTAATATATATATATATATATAATTATATATATATATATATATATATATTATATATATATATATATATATATATATTAATAATATATATAAATATTATATATATATATATATATATATATATATATATATTATATATATATTATATATATATATATATATATATATATATATATATATATATATATATAAATCATTGTAAGTTAATGATTATTAAATTTCTAATTATATAGTAAAGTTTTTATTATCCTTATTTTTACTTTCTTAAATAAATATTTACATGTATGTTAAGAGTTTAAATAAACGAGCCCCAGGTTCAGGATATGAAAAAACATGTTTTTTACATACGTAAAACCAAAAAAGCGATAAATAATCATCGACCAATCACATTACGAGGCATATTAGAGATAAGGATTTACTCCGGCCCACTCACAAGAAAGGCAACATTTTCTTCTTACCTGATTAAAGACTTACGCGATCCAGGCATGTTTCAGTTTGAATATATTTATAAAATAATAATAACATTGATTCTCGATTTCTTGTCTATACTGGAATTACCTTTTGACCTGGTATTAGGCTTAAATCAGCCTGGGATACAAAAAGGCTTATCCTAAATTTAAGACTAAATTTAGGCCTAACGTAGTTATTGCACCACATTTTACAGAAAAAGGTCAGTTTGAAATATATTTTGACCTGGAATTAGGTCTAAATCGCCCCGGAATACAAAAAGATTATCCTAATTTTAGGCCTGAAGTAGTTATTTCAACACATTTTACAGAGAGAGGTCAGTTTCGTATCTGTAAGGAGTGCGGGTTGTTGTGTTTTCTCGTGATGGATTGCCAATGTACATAGATAATAATAATAATAATAATAATAAAGAAAATCCGAATTATTTAAAAAACTTTGAAATATTTTTTAGTTAACATTCGAGCGAACTAATATAAATGTAAGTGAATAATTGTTTATTTTTATACTTATTACATGGCTAAAGATGATGTAAAGCAGTAAGTCAATAGAACAAAACGTGGCATAGCTTGGTGTGGAGGGGTGCTAGGGGCTGACCTTACTGATTATATTGCTTTAAGGTTACGTAAATATATGTTTTTAATAAAAATTTCATAAAATTAGTAAAAGTTATTTTAAAACTTGATAGTTATAAAATTTATAAACAAAGTATTAACAGTTAATAATAATTTCTTTGTTCAAAGATAATGATTGATTTATTATAGAAGTTTTAAGAAACTTTGAAATAATTTTAGTTATATTTGAATGAGTAATATAAATGTACGTGTTTAATTAAAACATAAAATGTTTTAATAAATTATACGTTATAGTGTAAGTAAATTTGCGTGTGTAAGTAAATCTGTGTGTGAGTGTAAGTAAATCTGTGTGTGAGTGTGTGTGTGTGTGCGTGTGTGTGTTGTGTGTGTGTGTATAAGTGTAAATGTAAGTGTCTATGGGTAAATGGTAAGTGTCATAGTGAATGTGTGTTTAAGTGAATAGTGAATGTGTGTATAAGTGAAGTGTGTGTGTGTGTGTGATGTAGTGGTGGTGTGACCGGTGTGTATAAGTGTAAATGTAAGTGTCTATGGGTAAATGTAAGTGGCATAGTGAATGTGTGTATAAGTGTCATAGTGAATGTGTGTTATAAGTGTCATAGTGAATGTGTGTTCTAAATAATAATAAACAATAGGCATGAAGTAAATAACACTAAGTATAATAATAAAAAATAAAAATAATAAAATAATAAAAATATAAAAAATAAAAATAATAAAAATAATAAAAATAATAATAAAAATAAATAAAATAATAATAAAAAATAAAAAGTATTAAAACAAAATAAAAAACATAAAAGAAAACATAATGTTAATAAATATATGAGTTAAAACAGTAAAGCAGAAAGTTAAAACAGTAAAGCAGAAAGTTAAAGCAGTAAAGCAGAAAGTTAAAGCAGTAAAACAGTAAAACAAAAGCATATAAAACAGTAAAAACAGTCAAAACAATTCCCCCCTTGGTGTTAGGTCACACCTCTATTGATTTACTGATTTACTGCTTTAAGGTATGTAATGTTAATAAATATATGAGTTAAAGCAGTAAAACATATGAGTTAAAGCAGTAAAACATGAGTTAAAGCAGTAAAGCAGTAAAACAAAAGCATACTAATCCCCTTGTTGTTATGTAACACCTCTATTGATTTACTGATTTACTGCTTAATGTTAATAAATATATGAGTTAAAGCAGTAAAACATATGAGTTAAAGCAGTAAAACATGAGTTAAAGCAGTAAAACATGAGTTAAAGCAGTAAAACATGAGTTAAAGCAGTAAAGCAGTAAAACAAAAGCATACTAATACCCCCTTGGTGTTAGGTAACACCTCTATTGATTTACTGATTTACTGCTTTAAGGTATGTAATGTTAATGTTTTTAATAAAATTTCGTACAATTGTAGTAAAATAAAATGATTATATATCAGACACTCTGGATTTTTTTCTTCTTACATTACAATTTTAAATTTATAAATTAAAAAAATATTAAGTAAAAATAATGTTAATAAATATATGTGTTAAATAATAGGTGTGTAATGAGTTACAGTTTTAGGTTCGCGAAAATGTTTTTAATAAAAAATGTTTAAGTATGAAATAAAAATGAATGACTCATAGTATATTTGAAAAGAAATTCTTTGAAATGTTTAAGTATGAAATAAAAATGAATGACTTATAGTATATATATTTTTCATTCCCGCAGGAATATTGCGCCTGCGGGCGCAATTCATTCGCACGGGAATATTGCGCCTGCGGGCGCACGCGGTGGGCGGGAACGCGGCGGGCAGGCGGCGCGGACACGGCGGGCGGGGACGCGGCGGATCGCACCTGCGGGTGCGGGGCTGGTTGTCTTTGCGCGGAGGGCGCATGCGGGGCCCTGGTGCTCCAATTATGAACTAGGGGAAGACATTAATATTAACTCTGTTCTATGATGTGGCTAGAGATGAAGCCATCAAACGGTGATTTCATCAAGATGAATCATCAATATAGATGGTATATCAAAAAAGATGACGTCATCAAAGATGAGTCATCAAAGATGAACCTTCAAAGATGAGGCATCAATGCTAAAGTTGAGGCATCAAAGTTGAGGCATCAAAGTTGAGGCATCAAAGTTGAGGCATCAAAATATCGAGTGTGTGAGTGTAAGTGTAAGTGTATCTGTGTGTGGGTGTGAGTGTAAGTGTATATGGTTTAATGTAAGTGTCATAGTGTTGTATAAGTGTCATAGTGAATGTGGGTATAAGTGTCGTAGTGTATGTGTGTATTAAGTGTTAGAAAAAGACTAACTCATAGTAGGGAAGCATCCTAGCAACTTGTAATATACCACCAAATCGAAATCCTCTACACTTATAAACCTAGGAAGACACCCATATAGGGCTAATTCTAGGCTCAGGGGAGGCCAGAAAGGTTTGAAAAAAGTGGCACTCAGTTGGCACTATGTGGCACTCACTTGGCACTATTTGGCATTCACTTGGCACTCATTGGCAGTCTAACTTGGCACTCATTGGCACTTACTTGGCACTCCCTTGGCACTCACCTGGCACTCATAGAATAATCATAGAACACTAATAGAACATCCCTAGGTACTTCTTACGGTGATTGGGAACCATCAAAGCCATCAAGTTATCGTGGGTCAAAATTGACCCATGGTATATGGCAAGGTCAAAGGCGAAATCATGGTCAAACAAGGTTAAGACATCAAAAAAGGGCTAAGTACCCTAAAGGAAGGACAAAAAAAATTACCGTGGGTCAAAATGACCCATGACGACCAAAGGGTTGGCAGTGTGTTTGTACGTGAGTATAAGTGTAAATGTAAGTGTACTATGGGTAATGTAAAAGTGTCATTTAGTGAATGTGTGTATAGTGTCATAGTAATGTCTGTATAAGTGTAAGTGTGTGGGTGTGTTGTGTGTGTGTTGGTCTGTGTGTGTGCGCAACGCGCACGAGATGTTTAGGTGTTAAGTTAGGGTAGGTCCATACATGCGTACAAGTTAGGAACGAAATATGTGACGGGTGGGCCACGAGTGGGCAAAAAATTGGCGTGGGCCAAAATTGACCCATGGTATATGGCAAGGTCAAGGCCGAAATATCATGGTCAAACAAGGTTAAGACATCAAAAACGGGCTAAGCCCCTAAAGGGTGGCCAAAAATTACCGTGGGCAAAAAATGACCCATGGTCGAAAAAATTAGGGGGCGTAAAATAGGGGGGCAATACGTACAACGGTTGCTTACGCAACCGTTTGGCGCAACCCTTCTTCGAAGGGTTGCCAAAAATTAGGGTTGCCAAAAAATTAGGGTTGCCAAAAAATTAGGGTTGCCAAAAAATTAGGGTGGGCCAAAAATGACCCATGGAAGACCAAAGGGTTGGTCGAAAAAAGGTCAAGGCCCAAAAAGGTG
>JABUQX010052658.1:0-17500 GCA_015478945.1 Trachelipus rathkii | reverse complement strand
ACCACGGCACATTGAAGGGCGCGACTGGCATTTGCCCGAAAACACATCCATTGGACGGTCGACGATTGGGCAAAGGTGCTCTTTACGAACGAGTCGAGAGTGTCTCTGTACGCCTCGGACAGGCGTGCTAGAGTATACCGATGACCGACGGAGAGGTTCGCGCAATGCAATGTGCTGCAGGTGCCGCCGTTTGGAGGTGGGTCGGTTATGGTCTGGGAAGGCATCTCTTTATCGGGGCCTACGGAGTTGCACATCTTTGATGGAGGCACTCTTACAGCCGTAAGGTATATCACAGACATCAGTCGAAAACCATATGTCGGCATATGGCCCCCTACATCGTGTGACTCTTTCATCCTAATGCATGACAATGCAAGACCACACAAGGCCCAATGTGTGAACGACTACCTTAAGACGGTTCAAATTACGGCGTTGGAGTGGCCAGCATATAGTCCGGACCTCAACCCAATCGAACATTTGTGGGATATCCTGAAACGTCGGATCCGACAGCTGCAACCCCCTCCATGGACCCTCCCGGACCTGCGACAGGCACTGTACGACGTATGGGATCAAATCACTGTGCAGGACATTCGCTCACTCATCGAGAGCATGACATGACCGTGTCAGGAAGTCATCCGTGGCAAAGAGGATCATACACGGTATTGAGGCAGACCCAAGACCCTCCCCCCCCGCGGCCGTCGCCGTACGTACCAACATTGTGTGTTTGCAGCACCGAACCTCCGAACCCTACTGCGAGACCCTTTGACTGCACCTTGGCCTCACACTCTATCAACCTACGGTTCTGGGGAGGAATCCACCATGTTATTGTCATTGTCCAATAAAGTGTCTTCGCGTTCTTCAACCTTTTCTTCCCTTCCTTCGCCACGTAACCTTGTGGTGCGTTAATTTTGACGAGTAGTATATATATATATATATATATATATATATATATATATATATATATATATATATATATATATATATATATATAATTATATATATATATAATATATATATATATATATATATATATAATATATATATATATATATATATATATATATATATATTATGTTTAAAGTGTTTTTATATATTTCTATTGTGGATGAATTTTTTTATTTTATTTTTATTTTTTTTATTTTTTAGTGTATGATGGCTTCACGTGGCTGTTTCGACAATCCTAACTCGTTCTGTTACATATGCGGCAGCTCACAGAAAAAACGACAAGCAAAATGGACAGACTTTGTTACAAATGTATACAATGCTTATTTTTGGTGTTAGAATTGGAGAAACCAAGATAATGATATTGACATCAATGAAATGGAAACTATTGGTTGTGATTGCATCAGTGGTTACAAGGTAAGAAACAATCTTTTCATTTTGGAGTGCCCATGATTTGGATAGAGCCTCAAAATCACAGCGATGACTGTTACTTTTGTTCCTGTAATGTGCGTGGCTTTAACGTAAAAAGTAAAAAGGACATTATGTATCCACAGGTAAGATTCGCAATACGTAATACGTTCCTTCTGCTCCCGCAAACTTAGTTGATGTTTGTGATGATCAGGAAATAGAGAGTAAATCTTGTGATCATAATAGTGGCCAAGATAATGTTTATAATCCCGGTTGTGATGAATCGCAGCTTGTCACACAATTCGAATTGAGTTATTTGGTGAGAGACTTGGGACTTTCTAAAGATTCAGCAGAACTTTTAGGCTCACGGTTGAAGGAAAACGAACGTCGTTTTCATGGTTTAGAGATATAGAGGACGAGTTTGGACAGTTTTTCTCACAAAGAGACGATCTAGTGTAGTGCTCTGGTGTTCCTGGACTCATGAAATGTTTCAATATTGACTACAATACAAACGACTGGCGACTCTTTATCGACTCATCGAAAAGAAGTCTCAAAGCTGTACTTCTCTATAACGGAAGTAGGTATGCTTCCTTACCTGTGGGACATTCTGTTCATTTGAAAGAGTGTTATGAAAATTTGGAGATGATCCTAACAACACTTAAATATAAAGACCATGGTTGGACCATTTGTGGCGATTTAAAGGTACTCTCCATGTTACTAGGACAACAAAGTGGATACACAAAGCATCCGTGTTTCCTATGTGAATGGGATAGCCGTGATAGGAATCAGCATTATATTAAAAAAGAATGGCCACTCAGAAAATCCCTACAGCCTGGGATAAAAAATGTACAAAGAGAGAGTTTAGTAGATCCAAAAAACGTTTTACTTTCCCCACTTCACATAAAATTAGGATTGATGAAACAGTATGTGAAGGCACTACCAAAAGATGGAGAGTGTTTTAAATATCTTTGCACCAAGTTTCATAATTTGTCAGAAGGGAAGCTAAAGACGATATCAGGGAAGATGGAATGTCAGCATGATAGCCGATTACTGCTGGATGCTAAAGAGGGACAATCCACATAACGAGCACAAGCGGAAAAGTACCAAAAGATCCATCGACGAAAACAGGAAACGATATTATGAAGACTTAGACTGATTTTAAGTGATATTTGTATCATTTTGCCTTATTTTAGCTACAAATTTTGTACTCTGTATTCCTATTTAAGCGTTGAAAATAAATTTTACTCATTAAATTTTTATAATTTTGTTTGTTTTTAAAACTTTATACCCATTTTGTAAAATAACTTTACGTGATGGAAAAACTGAGGTCATATTTTAAATCAGGACATCAAATCCAATGTAATGAACACCTAAAAGTCAAGGCAACTTTCCTAAAGTTAAATTTTGCAGGCCATGGTTTTTTATGGCTTTGTCCCGCCTCTAATTTTTAATAATGGTGTACGTTAAACTTCCGTTGTCTAACTTTTGACTTTTGAATGCCTGTCCGTCAATAACATTCACAATTAATCCTTTACTACATTCTCCTTCTAATTTTCGGGAGTTTCAGAGGATATATACAGGATGCGTTCGTCCTTATAAAAAAAAGTTGGAAGTCTCGTCTCAAAAAAGGCACCGAGTGAATGGCTCCCCTGGGGGAATTTCATAGCACTTAGCACTAAATCTAGGAAAGGTCGTTATACTTTACCAATTATCCACAGTCTTTCTTCTAAATTCCATGGTACCCAGACTTTAAGTAAAGTTGATACCTTTAGGCTTACCATTCTTACACCTTTTGTCATTAACGAATTTCTTTTTAAGCCTTTTGGACTCGGTAACCATGGGGCCACCTTTCAGATATTCATAGACACAATTTTTAGGAATATTCCTTATGTTTTTGTTTATATGGAAGACATTTTAATCTTTTATTCTGCAGAGCAAGAAGAGCACATTGACAATCCTCATATTGTTTCCCAACTTTTACATGGACACTCTTTGCACATTGCTTCATCTAAATGTACGTTTTTCCATTCATTCTTAGACTTTTTAGTTTACAATATTTCATCTGCTGGTCTTACAGCTAATAGGTACAAGCAGACTGAAATGTATGCATATACGTAGCCAACGGATTATATCTAACTCTATAGTTTTCTGAGGATGGTGGATTTTAACGCCGTTGAAAAACAAAATTGGCTTCAATTGATATTCCTCTCTAAGCTTATAAAAGCTTTCCCTTTGAAGTCTTTTAATAATAATAAACATCCCGAAATTTGTTCGGATATCTGATTTGTCAGACGTATAAAGATTGTATTACCTCTATGATATTATATACTCTCTTTTGCATGAGCTTATATATTCTGCCGTTATATCTTGTACTTATTGCTTTCTATTTACTGACTAGCTTCGTACACTCATACACTACATACTCACACACTATATAGTCTTATATATCGTTATGTACTGCTTAGCTTTATATCTGCAATATCTATAGCTGCATATATGTTATATTATACCATTCTTGACTTGAACTATTATATCTGTATATATACCTCTACATTGAGTTATCATCAACTCCATAGCATCTGATCATTCTAATTTCCATCTGAAGCCTGGCTCACTCTTCTCTCCTAATTGAGCACTCGTGCGTGTTATGTGCGGCTGTAAGCTGCTGCTGATTGCTCCTCACTGAATAGAACAAGTGATATTCGTTTAGACTGCTGCTGAAATGACGAAAGTCGAAAAGAACGCCCTATGCCTCTTCACCTTGCTGTACCTTATAACTTTTAGCAGAAACTCGTCGCATTCAGAAAAACCAAGCCTTTAAGAGCTTCCACGACAGCTGACGACCCTCACTACTGGCATATTCGCGTCACACCGTTTTCTGCGGTTAATTCTGGAACTCCAGGTTGGGCCCAGCAAATACCCCCTCACCAATATAGCCGGCATTCTGCACTATTCCATCTATCACTCTGCACGCTCTTTCTCATGCCTCTGCCAACTCACATTTTTCGCTCTTCTCGACGGCATTCCCATTCCTATTCTGATTCAACTGCTGCGAGCTTTTTCTCTCGGTTCGCGCACCCCTTCGATTTGCTCCTATCTTACTACTACGCAGACCATTACTTGTCTATCCTCGCTTAACAAAGCCGACTGGATCATTCCTTCATTCCCTTCTTGCGCGACATGAGATAACCATCTCTAACGTAATCTTTCATTATTCTCTAATTTACATCCCTCACTACCCAATATTGTCTCTTATATATGCTCATCCTTCGATTTGATCAATTCCTCTCACACATCACCTAACCCCGCCTCCTAAGATTTGTCCGCGAGAGAGCCATTCTTTTACTTAATCTATAACCTTCGCAAACCATAGTCTCGACTCTATACATTAACATGTTTCCTCTTCTGACTATGTAACCCTAATACTATATATGAGTATATAGTATAGCCTGCTTTAATGTCTATACCTTAGTATGGTATTTAGTATTCTTCTGCCTGTATTAATATATATATATATATATCATTATACTATATATATACTGTACACTATATAGCTCTTGATTGTCCTTATATAGTTAATATTATTATTTCTATCTCATTAGCCTGGCTTATTCCTATGACCCTATTAGGTTACTTTATTTCTGAGGTAGAGCTTTATGCACTATTGTCTATATATCTCTGCTAGCTTCTGTGTCTGTATACTTTGAGAGTTTTTCATATAGCAGTACATAGTTTTCTTAGAGGGTGAGTCGGAGCGGTATTCGGGCAGCTCGGTTATTTTTCAAAAAGGGTGGAGTCGAGCAGGAGTTCGGAGTCTGAGTCGGTAATATTCAAGAGGTCCGAGTCGGAGTGTGAGTCGGAGTCGGTAATTTTCAAGAGGGTGGAGTCGGGAGTCGGAGTCGGAGTCGAAAATTTTGAACCGACTCGCACAACCTGGATGCTGAACACCACATATTTTATAAAATCCTTTAATAAATTTCTTTATACTTTTGAGAGATTCTCTGCAAAGTTTCTTGTGCATATCCCTGTATACTTGGTATAGAGAATTATTATTATTTTTCTCCTTTGAGTTTTACATCAGGTCATAAAGTATAAATAATAAGAGTTGAGACACTAATCTTAATAGTATATAACTCGGTCCTATCTGAAAAATATAGGTTCTACTTATTATGAGGTCCATCAAAAAAATGCTAAGAAACTAAAAAGAAAATGAGAGGCTCAATAAAGAAAGTTATTCAGACCTTAACCTATAATGAAGATACAAATGAAATTCTTGACGTAAGTTTCATTTGAAAGAGAGGAATATTAAATATATTATATAATATAGTATTTGTATATATATATTCTTTATTGAGCTTATTTATATCTATTTTTATTATTCCTGCCCCTGTTTCTGCACTATATCCTTATGTTATATATATCTTCCTGTGTTATTCGTTTATATATATTGTCTACTTAACTATGCTTATTCCTTCCCTATTGATAGCTTGAGTCTAATCGACTCTTTATGCTTTTTTTTTATTTTTATAGTGTAATATATATGTATCTGACTACTATTCAAGGATATTTTTTTGCTCCAGTTTATTTTTTTTTTTTTTCACTATAGTTTATGTCAACTCTTGCTTCACTGTATTACATGCTGCTTTATATCTATTGATTAACTATGTCCTCTTTGTTTTCTTGTCTGGGCTACTGGTTATTATGTGCGTATTCTGATTATGTCTTTAGAGGTAACTCACTTTGTAACTGAGCTATTATAATATTGCCTACTCTATAGCTTCTCATTACTGCTTATATTAGCTTTCTTGTCACTTATTGTTCATCGTATTTTACTTATTATCTCCATTCATTTCACACTCTTATATAACATTACCTATAATCACTTTTATAACTGATATACTATTATAAAATTATATATCGGTTAATCATTTATAGTAATTTATATAATAGTATATAATATAGTATTATACTCAACCTTATTTAGTATACGTATCATTAAGTCTATTTACTAAACCCTATTTCCTTACACTTCATATCCGCTGTACTACTATTATATAATGTCTACTACTTATATATTTACCGTCTTATATATATATTCTATTATAGTATATAACTATATATTATATAGATATCTGAAGAGAGATGACGAGAGAGATCTCATCATTAAAAGTATTGAAATCACTACGAAATTTTCTATAATTAAGAGACATCTTAGTGACAAAAATAAACTACTAATTATTCCTCTGCTCTTAGCTCTTCAACCTCCATATTTCTATAATGTGTCGTTGTCTGCACATCAGTCCTAAAAGTGTAAAATACTCCTTTCACATTAGCAGTAATGATGAAGTTTCTTGAGCTAATTCATGCTTATTATTTTAATTAATGACCTCTCTTCATCTTATCATTTTCTTTGAAGAGATCTGTAGACAAAGATGAAGTAGTCACTCCTGACAACTACAGAGACTCAATCAATAAATATGCTATACCTTTTATGAAATGGAGGCATAAAATTTGCTCTTATTTTATTCCTAATAAATTTCCACTGCTTTTGAATACTCCATTCCTTCTAGAAGTATCCACTTAGTTGGACATCTGTATTATCTTATGGGTTTAAAATATATATACTGTAACCACCTTTTATTCTTGTATCTGTCATCAAGTTGAGCTTTGTTTATTGCCTGGATTCCGATATCCTCCTTTTACTTTTGCTAAAATCCTTGTCTGTGGCAGCTGGTGATTATATGTCTGTGCATTACTCAGTTCGCTCCTCATTCATATTGTTTTCCAAATAATGAAACATCATACTTAGCTGTGCAGGTATTGCCTTCTAAGACTGGTGAGTGCTGTGGCCGAGATAACACTTCCATAAATGTATGTTTTTCTCTAAATCTTTTGAAAATAGCCATGTCAGGGCGGAAGAAAATGAACTCCAAAGAACTCGAAACAAGAATCATTTCTCTCTATTTAACCAGTGTTTAAATTTTACAAGCTATATATATATATGTGACTATTTTTTTTTATTGAGATTATATATATAAGTATAAGTATTTTTTACAATTGAATATATTATATTTATTATAACATACCTAACTAATAACATAGTTTCGATTTATATCATAATGCGAGAGATCGGTTTGAGGTTTCAAATCATTCAATACAATCATATATAACATACTTTTACTAATATATGTCATACTTATCATGTTATATTAAGTATTACCATATTATATTATTAAATTGAGGTATTCCGTCTTTGTGCGTGCCAACGTCGCCAGCTCCCACATAAGTGAGTTTTTTTTTTATTATTCTTCTATACGCTACCCTATTAGTAGTGAGCTCACTCCACCTAGAGGATATCATATATATATTTATCTATATATATTACTACTACCTACCATATAGGAGTAGCCCGCTATATAGAGTGTTATTAGTATATACACCCTCGGTGTATCCCTTCCTCATATTCTTTTATTACTTTTTTCCGTTCATACACTGAGACCTAGTACCTTCTTCTCTAGCGTTAGGCGATGTATATTAACCATACTACACTTATACCTCCTAGCTTTTCTCTTTGTATACTACCTATATATATATTATATTTGTCGCTATCCCATTATACTGTAGTTCGTTATAATCTTATCCTAATTCACCTCTCCTTAAAATCCACTATACTGTGTTCCAAATGTCAGCAGCAAATTATTTTTTTCTAATGTCTTAATTTTTTGTACTCTTTCTCCGATGAAAATATCCGATATCCCAATTCTTTCATGCTAAAACAGAAAACATTTAATGTACAATGCATTTCTTTAAATATTTTATGCATGGTTTTTTATAGTTTAAACCATTTGGTTTTTTATGTGTTAAAACCATGGTTTAAACGCAATTGATTTTAAACAAATTAGGTTTTAAACATCTCCATCCCTATATATTAGTATAACTATATAGTTCTCTACCTATTTTATATATCATATATCTTCTCTTTATTATTATATAATAATATATATATATTATATATTACATATATCTATCTATCTATACGTTTTATACTATCTATATCTATATTATACTATATATAATTAATTAATATATAGTATATATATTAAATCGTATATATATATATATATATAATATTATAGTTATAATGTATATATATTTAAATGGCTTTTGTGCCTTTATTCATAATTTTATTAGCTATGCTAACTGTGTAACAATTTTTTCTACTTTCTATTCATATGATCATATTCTCTCACATTTCTTAAGATTTTTTCGTCTCTTCTCAATATGACTACTGTAGAGGCATCCGTAATACCGAACGTCTATAAAGAATTTGACAAGACTCTCTTTATATTATGGCTATTGCCCCTTACTGAGACTACCTTGATAATTATATAACCCTATAGTATTTATATTAATATATTCCTTTTCAGGTATGCCTATATATATATATAGTTATCTATTTTTATCTTTAGCTGTTTATAAATCTGTATACTACTTATCTCGTATATTTTGCTTTAATACTTTATATACTACCTATTACATATTAAATTCATACTATTATATTTTACTCGTATATTATTATTCTATAATACCTAAGTATACATTGAAAGAGTAAAAATTGATCATAATACGAGACGAGTGTCTCCAAAGCATGTTTATGTTTCGCCATTTTCTCTGGTTTCTGTAACATCCACGATTACCACAAATTGCGATACTTAGATATGTAATATCAGTTTTACTACTCTATTTAAGGTTTTTGATGATTGGCAATTCCATTTTCTATACCTACACAACTGATGATCAAACTCTTCCAGCAAGGCTATCAAAAGTCATTCGTTGAAATATGAGGCGAAGTAAATGAAGAATATATCCATAAAATAGGTCAATAGGTAACATAAGGGCGGTCAAGCATAAAGTTTTCGAAAATACACGGAGGGAGCCATTTAGGTATTTAAGAATCATAGACCTCTTGTTACTTATTTAGTATCTCAGTCCTTATGTATGAGAATGAGAGAGAGAGAGCTAGATGATGCCAGACATGGAGAGGGTATATAGATGTTCAGAGAGAGTATATGACGAGGAGAGAGGAGAGAGACACACACACCGATGAGAGAGTAGATTGAAAATCGAGTGTAATTATCTAGAATTTGGACATATTACAAACAGTGGGTGAGCCACACACCCACACACACAAAACTATTTGGGGGATATGCAGATATATACGTTGACAGAAAGAGATATAGCACACACAAACAACAGACCATTATACTACCATGGACTCTTTTGAACACAGCCACTCATAATACTGACTGCGAGCGCCGACGTTTATCGTTTCCCAGAGGGAAGAAGCTAGAGATTGCCAGACATATCGGAATTTTCACCAGGTATATAAAAGGGATATATTAGATGTACGATTATTTTTTTTTGTTAAATGCGAGATGGATAGAGTGGGAGGAAGAGGCATCAGAAACGAGAATTTTCATTTGAACAGAAAAAAAAAATTAAAGTTAAACAGTTCCGTCGAATGCAAAGAACCCTAGAGTAGCATAAATTTGGTGTTGGTTTCAAGATGATCGGTATTAGTTGTATATGGCTTGGTATGATCTTTACAAAAAGTTTAATTTTCAAATGCATTTTTTTTTTGATAGTTTCGTACGGAATACACCACTCTATATTTCCTTAGAGGTCCTCAAGTAAGACCTTTCTACGGCCTTCCATCCCACGAAAATGTAATTTGGACATACATGTGGACATTAGCATTTCGCACCACAACACGTACACCATAGAAAAAAGGATTATGTATACTCTCTGGGTATACATATACCCTTATATTTGCTTTTTTACACACAAAAAGACGGCCCATCTACCACTTTTTAATTCTTGACTGCTAAGCACTCGCCAACATGAATCTCCTATGGAGGGCCAAAAACAGTAATTACATGTTAATTGAGTTATTATGAATCCAGTACGAGAGCTCTTAACTGGCTATGAAGAAGACTTGTTTAAACACACAGTTATCAGATAGATTCATATGTTATAACAAATGGGGGAATCGACTATAAGGTAACGATCAGAATTTTAGGTGAAATTGGAAAGTATGTTTCCAACTTATATAATACTATATAATTTAGGACTAATAGACTTAGATGTTATGATACATACCTTATACCTTCTTCTTCTCTCTATTTATCTATTAATTTATTTTCTTATTTCCTTTATATATTATAATTCTAAATGTCCCCATATCCTTAGTACGTTTGAGCTTATATATAATATAGTATATTTAAAAACTTACAAAATAGAACTTTATATATATAGATATTAAATATATATTATGTATTTATATCTTAATATAAATATATAATTGTTCTACATATAAATAAATATCGAGCTCAGCTTTGTAGCTTACATAATATATTTATATATAATATACTTTATATACATAGATATTTTTAATAAATAGAATTATTACATATTAGATATGATTATAACTTATAATTAATATATTTATTAAAGATTTTTTATTTATTATATAGGTCAGATATAATATTATAAACTCCCATAGGAAAATTTTTGCACAGGGGCCTCGGGGCTGAGGGCGGGGCTCGGAGGCTTGCTTCTAATTTACGAGAGTATAGCTTAGAGGGATCCAAGGGGCTAAATAAAAACGGGTTTAAAGTCTTACCTTAAGAAAATAAAAATGTAATTTACCCAATAAATCACTGCTATATTAGTAGAGAACAAATTCTTCAATGTAACATAATTATTTTTAATATTTGCACAATATTTTAAAAGGAAATACTTTTATAGGATATTACCTTGATGTAAATAAATATTAGTAGCAGAAATAATGTATTAAATTTTAGTTATAAAAATACATATGATTTTTTATTGTAATAGTTATATTATTAAAATACTTATTATTATAATAATGATTATTATATATTATATAATATAATTTATATGATTATTATATAATATATATTATAACTATCTATATTAATATATTAATATATTATATATTTATACGATATTGTTCATTTTGAGTTTGCACGTATATTTATATATGTATATATTATATATCAGGGGCGACTCGTTTAATAGAGCGTGGAGCGACCGCTCTCTTATTAATGTAAGCATAAATTCTGATATTATTTATACACACTATAATATAACATCCATATGTTTTCCAATAATGATACATAACTTTGAAGTTCAATATTTTAAAAACTGTTTGTAAACGGAGAACTGTACGATGGTTTCATTATAAGTAAAGATGATATAATCCCGGTAATATTTTGTTATGTAGGTTGCGTATATTTTGGAAAATTGTAAAGAGATAAATTATGAAATAAAAGCGTGAAAGAAGGTGATTGATTAGCACAAATCACAATATCACTACTAGACGTACAATGTACAAATCATACATTCTGGCAAGTGAGCATAAATATATAGTATTTGGAGCGATTCGTGTTTGCCTTGCATAAAATTGTGTACATTATCTATCATAAAAGTTTATTTAATTTTACTTATTTATTATAATTATTATTATTAATTATTATTATTTTTATATATTAATGTATTATTACATTTATTAATTATTATATATTTATTATTTATGCTTAATTATTTTCATATATTATTATTAATTATTTATTATTAAATTTATGTTTTTTTTATTAATTATTTTATTTTTATTCTAATTATATTTAATTCTTTATTTTATTATTTATGTATTTATTATTTCATATTACTTATATTTATAATAGATTATATAATATAATAATGTTAATATCGTGTATATATATATATATATCTATATATATAAATATTATTTAATTAAATATTATAATATAGTTATAATATATATAATATCTATATATAATATATAAATAAATATATATATATACTATACTTATATATATATATTATATACTGAAGAGAAGTGTTTTTTTAGCCATATAGTCACTGATCAACTGTTTTTTCCCAATCTTCTAGAATGTTCTGTATTAGATGAATTATTGGGTTGTCTGCTTTATAAGACTGTTTAAAAACAAAGTAATTCAAAATGGCGGAGTAAAATATGCTGAGGTATATTATTACATAAAGAGAAGCATTGTTTAGGCACGTGCATACTTGATATAGTAGAAGAAAGTAAATCGTATTGGATGTGATGAATTAGAAGAGGAACATAGAGAGTAAGTGATAAGAGGATGAAGATATATTAGAGATCGTATAATATTTGTTTTTTGGCATAAGTAGTTATATATAATATATTGTATATATCCAGTTTTTTTTGTTTCGCCTAATATGAACACGTAGATTGTTTTTCTAAAATTCAATATGTAAAATCGCCGTATTCCTTCTAACATAGAGCTGGTGAGTTGCCTACAATAGAATTGTTTGATTTAGAAACAGGAAAAAAGCCAATCCATGATTCCATAATTTCTAACTGTACTAATTTTTGTTGATTCAGAAAAGACCTATTCACATGCCTTCATACAGAAAATGAATTTATTAAAATTAAAAAAAGGCTACTGAGATATTGAGTTGCATTATAAAAGCCTATCTGTTTATTGCCTTTACCATTTTTACCCCGTTATTTGAGATCATCTGACAACTTGAAGTATATATTTGTTGGAAAGATTTTATTTTGGAAGAACTGCAAAAAAAAGATCTTTTTTTGAAATAATGGACAATCTCTTTGACATAGCTCATTTAAATACTTTATAAGTTGTAAATACTTTATATACTTCCAATGTAATTGTTGAGCTGAAAGATGCTTTTTTAAGTTTATAAAAGAATTAACTGTTATTCGGAATCATATGAACTAAAGATAAGACTGAAGCCAACAGTTACATGACTTTGCACTGAAAGGAGATATTGAGTCCTTCAAAATTGGTTTTTTGGACTCATTCTCGTGATTGACTTATTATGGAAGTCAAACGAAGCGACAAGAACGACTTTACAAGTATCAAATTTTACAAAATTCCAATTTTTAGTAAAGTGATGCAATGAAACTAACGTCCATATTTTTAAGTTTTAATCATTCGGAAATATTATAATAGGTTAACTTTTTTTTTATGTATCTGTGGTTATCTGATAACTGCAAAAGGAATTAAATTCCAAAATGGTCTTTACTCTGATTCGTCAATAAAATAATGATGGCGTAATTATATTTATCTATACATATTATTAATATAATTTATATATATTTTATATATATTATATATTATTATAGGTATATATATTATAATATCTTAAATATATAAATTATATTAATATATATTTATATAGATTTATAGTAATTTTGGTGGAAAATGGATAACCATTCTTTCAACACCAGACGAGTCGCGACTTAATAATTGAATATATAATCCTATTCTATATTATTTTATTATATTTTATATATATTTATATTAAATATATAATAATAATATATTATACTATATATATATATATATAATCATATACTATACTATTACATATATATTTATTTTATATATATAATATTAATAATAATTTCAATTAAAGAAATAATTTTGAAAAAGATTTCCTAAATATTGATTTTTCTTTAAGTGATGTTACTATTTAATAAATAGAATACAACTTAATGATTTTAGAAACAATTTTTATTTATTTTTCCTTTTCCGAATTAAGTTTTGAAAATATATATCTAAATTTGAATATTATTTTTATGACTAAAAACTCGATAATTATAATTTGCATCTTTGAACTTATTTGAAATCAAGTAATACCAAAAAAAATGTGATTTAATTTAGGTAATGTTTTATTATCTATGCAATATATTTATAAATACAAAGGAGTAATGGAATTGAAATATTATCATTTTTTATTTTGTTGATTTATATTTCTCTAATTATATTAATGTTAAATTTTACATGTTATTTTAAAAGGTGTTATTGGTTTCCTTGATTGTTGTTGTGCCGCGGGGCGGGGGGCGGGGGCGGGGTGCTAAGAGAATGGAGATGGGCGGGGGGTGTGGGGGCGGGGGGCCGGGGGGCCGGTGGTGTTCCTAATGTGAAGTTATTTATTATGTATATCAGGAGGGGTATAGGCGTATAATATAGTTGTTATAATAGATATTATAAGATACGCATATATATTATAGTATATGTATATATATTGTATGTATATTTTATTTATGTAATACTATATTTATATATATATAATTATAAAATTAAAACTTATAACCATTAATTTTTACAACAAAATATGTTGTATATTTAAGCCTACGAACGCGTGGTAATAAAGTTCGTCCTGTTTTATATAAAACTCTCTAAAATTAATTGCGTTCTAAGTATCTACTGGAAACCTATATATAAATAGAATAATTTTTAACTAACGGTAATTGTCGCTCGTTTGAACTGCAGACTGGTCCTTACACATTCGATGCAGATCTCCAATTATGATGGCCGCTTGTTTGTTCCTCGTTTTTGTGAGTTACTTAAGGAGTGGACCAACTGACGGGAAAACTTTCTAAATTACACTGTACAAAAACAACAAAAGGTTTGTGCTGAATGACTGAAATGTTGGATCCTTGTATACGAGATATCGTCTCCCGTAAGTGCACATTCTACCTGTTATGGTACTTTGTTATATGAGGCGAACATAATATATAATATAAATATGATAATATATTATAGTCATTAATTCAACCTCAAAGATTAGTATTACTAGCTATGTTATATATATAATATAATAGATCCTCGTCTGAATTTATATATAAACATCAGTTTGCAAGAGATGTAGGCAGCACACTAAACTAATTAAAGCCTTAGTAAATTTTCAAGGAGGTGCGTTGTCTGAGTCATAGGTTAGAACTCTGGGCCCTAGAAAGGAAGTCTCGTAAGTGTTTATACGACCTAGTACTGCCATCGATGGACTATAACAAGAAGCGCGAGAATGTTTGCCGCAATGAATAACAAACTATACTATATACACCAAACAGTAGAACCACTGAGACGCAATCTTCCCGGTCCCACTACGCGTTAGGGTCAAGCATAATACTTGCATATCATATCATATGCGCAGAGTGTGAAATGTACTTATTTATCTTAACCGGGGATATTATTTTTATTATTTTTATATATTTTTATTTCTTTATTCTTTTTTTTTGATATTCTCGAGAGTGTGATTAAGGTATTTTAGAAAAATTACATCGCCTTAGCTAATTTCACACGAGCTGGATTGGAATACGCTAAAGGCCTAGAGATTGTCGCGTTAAAGTGTTTTTGATATCGATCCATAGCCACGGATGGACTAATAAAAGAAAATAAAAGCGCGTAGAAATATCACTTAGCTGCAGTGAATAATTCCTACACTATAACCACATCAAACTGGTAACATACGGCTTTTTCTTCTTTTACTCCAGTGCAGAGGGCGTAGGTCCCGTTGGAGAGGAGGTGGGGGTTAACTATGTGAATCTCATATGGCCAGGTTCAATTACAGACAGTCGTAGAAATCTTAACTATAGGGTTATTTTTTCCAAATTATAGTTATCACACTGCAATGAATTTGTGCGTTTGTCTTAATCAAGAAATAACTATGTCCGTTAATAGGTATTTACTCTGCGGGTGCCTGTTTGACCTACGCGCCCGAGTGTGGAGGGAAGAGTGCGTCGGGTTCTGTTTTTTTGGTGGTATAGTCAACTGCAAGGAGCATTTCCTCGCGCTTTCTTTTAATTCTCGTGGCGTGTCGCAAACTCTTCGGCGGCACTGTAGGCCCAGTTAATGTGTCCAGCAGTGTGAATTATTAAGGGGTTATTTTTTAATACCTATCACACTGCGCTGGATGAATTTGTACTAAAATTTCTTTTTAATATATTATTATTTAAGATATATAAATATAATATATATATATATAATATAAATATTATTATATATTATATTATATATTATATTAGTACAAACCAAACATAGATAAGATAAATGCGGGCAAAATACACCCAATGCACATGTATTCATTACACTCACAGTTGTACAAACTAATCAAAATAGTGCACACTCTCCAACACATACATGCAAAGAATAATAATATAATAAATAATAATTATATAATATATATATTAATATATATATATAAATAATAAATATATATATAATAAATATATAATAGTATTATTATATATATATTAATATATATATATTATATAATAATATCTTATCTCCACACATTTAAACGATAGATAAAATAGAAATACATATTGAATTTCAAATATGATCTTTCTTGGTAGACGTTTATTAAAATTGTTTATTGATAATTTGGATTGGCATATTCCGACCTTGAGAAATTAGTATAGGGAGAAAATTAGTTGTGAAATTTTTGTGTAATAGTTTTTATACAGTTGTGAATGGGTGTGGATTAAACATTTTGAGATGGTATCAATTTTTTATTTTCGCCGAATGGAATTGAAAGGTTTTGAGTGGAGATATTACACAGGGATTCTATGATTACAAAGTAATAGTTTGTGTGATTGGGAAGTTTTTATAAAGGTGTTCATGTTTTACATCATTTTTGTGATTTAGTGAAGCGCGATGAGATGTAAGAGAGAAGTTTACAATTGTCAGTGAATTAGGTATTGTTATGTTGATTAATAGTCTCCGGTAGTCATTCGTTTTACCTTATGTAGATGTATTGTTGCATATCGTTGGTGCAATGGTATGGTGGTATATTGAATTGAGGGGGTTCGGTGCAGGTTTTTGGAGATTGGATGAGTAACTTATATTTAGAAGAAAAAGCGTTTTTGAAGGGGTGAAGATAATGTGTTTAGGATATATGTTGTTTTATGTTGTGAATGTTGGAGATAGGTATGGTTAAGTATGATTTTTTGATGGTGTTGTCTTTAGTGGTGGGGTTAGGATTGTAATATTTGTTTTTAGCTTTGTTATATGATTTGTTGATAATGTAGGTGGTGTATTGTAGTTTTTGAAAAGTGTTACGTATGAAGTTAGTTTCTTTAGTGAGATGTTGAGGAGAGCAAAGGAGAAAGGCTCTTAAGTATAGGGATGTAAGAGTGGTTGTTTTTATTGTAGTGGAGTGGGTGTAAAACCAATGAATATAGGAAGAAGTGGCGGAAGGTTTTCTGTATATAGAGAAGTTAAGGTACAGAGAATTTTGCCAAGATATAACAACA
>JABUQX010052657.1:0-15759 GCA_015478945.1 Trachelipus rathkii | reverse complement strand
TCGTACTATTCTACGTTTTTTTGTTTAACGACCCAAGTACCTACTGAAAAGTACGTCAACTACATGATGTAAGACAGTGACCTACTGAAAAGTACCAACCTAAATATGGGTCAAAATATTTGAATGAAAATATGAAAATTGGAATGTAGCATCAACGTTGTGACTCTTGTAACTTTTTACATGGGGGGCAACAGTCTATAAATTTAAAATAGAATGTACGACGGTGACCTATTGAAGAGATCCAACATATCAGTATATATTACCTTTTAGTATGGCTGAAATTAGGTCCTGAAATTTAAGTAAAACCTTTTAACTTTTTTCCGGGGGGGGAAACAATCTTTAATTTGACCACAAGATGTAAGATAGTAATCTACAGAAGAGAAACAACATGGTCTGTATATCTCTAAAGCGTTTTTTTAGTAAGACCCATAGTACGTCCAAAAATTTATGTCAAACTACATGATGTAAGACAGTGACCTACTGAAAAGTACCAACCTAAATATGGGTCAAAATATTTGAATGAAAATATGAAAATTGGAATATAGCATCAACGTTGTGACTCTTGTAACTTTTTAGCCTGGGGGGCAACGTCTTTTAAAAATTTAGTAATAGAATGTACGACGGTGACCTATTGAAACAGATCCAACATATCAGTATCCATTACCTTTTAGTATGACTCAAACTTAGCCTGAATTTAAGTAAACCTTAACTTATTTAACAGCTGTAGGGGCCAACAATCGTTAATTTGGACCACAGAATTATAAGAATTAACATTCAGAAAGAGAAACAACATGTTGTATATTCTCACGTTTTTTTAAGACCCATAGTACGTCCTAAATTTATGTAAAACTGCATGATATAAGACAGTGGACCTACTGGAAAGTACCAACCTTAAATATGGGTCAAACTATTTGAATGAAAATATGAGAAAATTGGAATATAACATCAACGTTGTGACTCTTGTAACTTTTTACCTGCGGGGGCAAGACAGTCTTGTTTTAAATTTAATATTAGAATGCACGACGTGAACTATTGAAAGAGATCCAAGCCATATCATATCTTATTACCTTTTAGTATGACTCAAATTAGGTCCTGAAATTTAAGTAAAACCTTTTAACTTTTTACCTGAGGGGCAACAATCTTTAATTTGACTACATAATATAAGATATTAACCTTCAGAAGAGAAACAACATGTCTGTATATTCTACGTTTTTATTGTAAGACCCATTACGTCCTAAAAATTATGTCAAACTGCATGATATAAGGAAGTGACCTACTGAAAAGTACCAACCTAAAAATATGGGTCGATAATATTTGAATGAAAATATGAAAAATGGAATATAGCATCAACGTTGTGACTTTTGTAACTTTTTACCTGGGGGGCAACAGTCTTTAAATTTAATACAGTATGTACGACAATGACCTATTAAAGAGATCCAACATATCAGTATCTATTACCTTTTAGTATGGCTCAAATTAGGTCCTAAAATTTAAGTAAAACTTTTAACTTTTACCTAGAAGGGCAAAATCTTTTAATTGAACCACAGAATGTTAAGATAGTTCAAACAGAAGAGAAAACAACAGCTGTTATTCTACGTTTTTTTGTAAGACCCAACCTAGTACGTCCTACAATTTATGTCAAACTTCATGATGTAAGACAGTGGCCTACTGAAAAGTACCAACCTAAATATGGGTCAAAATATTTGAATGAAAATATGAAAATTGGAATATAGCATCAACGTTGTGACTCTTGTAACTTTTTACCTGGGGGCAACAGTCTATAAATTTAAAATAGAATGTACGACGGTGCCTATTGAGAAATTTAAATATCAGCTAATATATTACTTTTAGTATGGCTCCAAATTTAGGTCCGTGAAATTTAATTTAATAACCTTTTAACTTTTACCTTGAGGGCAACAATGCTTCAAAATATTTGAATGAAAATTTATATCATACAGAAGAGAAACAACATGTCTGTATATTCTACGTTTTTTTTGTAAGACCCATAGTACGTCCTAAAATTTATGTCAAACTACATGATGTAAGACAGTGACCTACTGAAAAGTACCAACCTAAATATGGGTCAAAATATTTGAATGAAAATATGAAAATTGGAATATAGCATCAACGTTGTGACTCTTGTAACTTTTTACCTGGGGGGCAACAGTCTTTAAATTTAATATAGAATGTACGACGGTGACCTATTGAAGAGATCCAACATATCAGTATCTATTACCTTTTAGTATGACTCAAATTAGGTCCTGAAATTTAAGTAAAACCTTTTAACTTTTTACCTGAGGGGCAACAATCTTTAATTTGACTACATAATATAGATATTAACTCAGAGAGAAACCACATGTTTCTTTTTTTTTTTTTTGTATATTCTACGTTTTTATTAAGACCCATAGTACGTCCTAAAATTTATGTCAAACTGCATGATTTAAGACAGTGACCTACTGGAAAGTACCAACCTAAATATGGGTCAAAATATTTGAATGAAAATATGAAAATTGGAATATAGCATCAACGTTGTGACTTTTGTAACTTTTTACCTGGGGGCAACAGTCTTTAAATTAATACAGATGTTTACGACAAATGACCTAATGAAGGAGATCCAACAATCAGTATCTATTACCTTTTTAGTATGGCTCAAGTAGGTCCTAAATTTAAGTAAAACCTTTTTAACCTTTTACCTGAAGGGCAACAATTTTTTTAATTTGACCACAGATGTAAGATAGTATTCTACAGAAGAGGAGAAACAACACGTCTAGATATTCTACGTTTCTTGTAAGACCCATAGTACATCTAAAATCTATGTACAACTACATGATGTAAGACTAGTGACCTATTGAAAAGTACCCAACCTAAATATCGGTCAAAGAAAATCGAAGGAAAAAATAGAAAAAATTGGAATCGTGAAGCATCAACGTTGTGGACTCTTGATAACTTTTTATTGGGGCAACAGTCTATGAAATTTAAATAGAATTACGACTGGTGACCTATGAAGAGATCCAACATATCAGTATATATTACCTTTTAGTATGGCTGAAATTAGGTCCTGAAATTTAAGTAAAACCTTTTAACTTTTTACCTGAGGGGCAACAATCTTTAATTTGACCACAGAATGTAAGATAGCATCATACAGAAGAGAAACAACATGTCTGTATATTCTAAGTTTTTTTTGTAAGACCCATAGTACGTCCAAAAATTTATGTCAAACTACATGATGTAAGACAGTGACCTACTGAAAAGTACCAACCTAAATATGGGTCAAAATATTTGAATGAAAATATGAAAATTGGAATGTAGCATCAACGTTGTGACTCTTGTAACTTTTTATATGGGGGGCAACAGTCTATAAATTTAAAATAGAATGTACGACGGTGACCTATTGAAGAGATCCAACATATCAGTATATATACCTTTTAGATATGCTGAAATTTAGGTCCTGAAATGATTAAGTAAAACCTTTTAACTTTTTACCTGAGGGGCAACAATCTTTAATTTGACCACAGAATGTAAGATAGCATCATACAGAAGAGAAACAACATGTCTGTATATTCTAAGTTTTTTTTGTAAGACCCATAGTACGTCCAAAAATTTATGTCAAACTACATGATGTAAGACAGTGACCTAATGAAAAGTACCAACCTAAATATGGGTCAAAATATTTGAATGAAAATATGAAAATTGGATATAGCAATCAAGCGTTTGTGGGACTCTTGGTATAACTTTTACCTGTTGGAGGCACAGTCATTTAAATTTTAAGTATAGAATGTACGACGGTGAACTATTGAAGAGATCCAAAAATTTAAGTAAATATTACCTTTTAGTATGACTCAAATTAGGTCCTGAAAATTAAGTAAACCCTTTTAACTTTTTACCTGAGGGGCAACAATCTTTAATTTGACCACAGTGTGTAAGATAGTAACCTACAGAAGAGAAAAAACATGTCTGTATATTCTACGTTTTTTTAAGACCCATAGTACGTCCTAAAATTTATGTCAAACTGCATGATATAAGACAGTGACCTATTGGAAAGTACCAACCTAAATATGGGTCAAAATATTTGAATGAAAATATGAAAATTGGAATATAGCATCAACGTTGTGACTCTTGTAACTTTTTACCTGGGGGGCAACAGTCTTTAAATTTAATATAGAATGTACGACGGTGACCTATTGAAGAGATCCAACATATCAGTATCTATTACCTTTTAGTATGACTCAAATTAGGTCCTGAAATTTAAGTAAAACCTTTTAACTTTTTACCTGAGGGGCAACAATCTTTAATTTGACCACATAATATAAGATATTAACCTTCAGAAGAGAAACAACATGTCTGTATATTCTACGTTTTTTTTAAGACCCATAGTACGTCCTAAAATTTATGTCAAACTGCATGATTTAAGACAGTGACCTACTGGAAAGTACCAACCTAAATATGGGTCAAAATATTTGAATGAAAATATGAAAATTGGAATATAGCATCAACGTTGTGACTCTTGTAACTTTTTACCTGGGGGCAACAGTCTTTAAATTTAATATAGAATGTACGACGGTGACCTATTGAAGAGATCCAACATATCAGTATCCATTACCTTTTAGTATGACTCAAATTAGGTCCTGAAATTTAAGTAAAACCTTTTAACTTTTTACCTGAGGGGCAACAATCTTTAATTTGACCACATAATATAAGATATTAACCTTCAGAAGAGAAAAAATGACTTTATCTCAACGTTTTTTTTAAGACCCATAGTACGTCTAACAATTTATGTCACTGCATGATATTAAGCAGTGACCACTGGAATAAGACCAAACACTAAATATGCGGTCAAAATATGTTATGAATGACAATATGAAAAAAATGGAATATAGCATCAACGTTGTGACTTGCTAACTTTTACCTGGGGGCACACAAGTCTTTAAAATTTAACTACAGGTAGTACGAACAATGACCATTAAAGAATCCACAATCATATCTATTACCTTTTAATATGGCTCAAAATTTAGGTCTAAATTTAAAGTAAAACTTTTTAACCTTTTTACCTGAAGGGCAACAATCTTTAATTTGACCACAGAATGTAAGATAGTATCATACAGAAGAGAAACAACATGTCTGTATATTCTACGTTTTTTTTGTAAGACCATAGTAACGTCCTAAAATTTATTGTCAAACTGCATTGAATATAAGACAGTGAGCCTACTGAAAACGTACCAACTAAAATATGCGTCAAATATTTTGAATGAAGAATATGAAAAAATGGAATATAGCATCAACGTTGTGACTCTTGTAACTTTCTACATGGGGGGCAACAGTCTATAAATGTAAAATAGAATGTACGACGGTGACCTATTGAAGAGATCCAACATATCAGTATCTATTACCTTTTAGTATGACTCAAATTAGGTCCTGAAATTTAAGTAAAACCTTTTAACTTTTTACTGGAGGGCCGAACAATCTTTAATTTTGACCACAGAATGTAATGATAGTAATACAGAAGAGGAAACAACATGTCTGTAATATCTACGTTTTTTTTGTGAACCCATAGTACAGTCCTAAAATATGTCAAACTGCGCATGATTTAAGACAGTGACCTACTGGAAAGTACCAACCTAAATATGGGTCAAAATATTTGAATGAAAATATGAAAAATGGAATATAGCATCAACGTTGTGACTCTTGTAACTTTTTACCTGGGGGGCAACAGTCTTTAAATTTAATACAGAATGTACGACAATGACCTATTGAAGAGATCCAACATATCAGTATCTATTACCTTTTAGTATGGCTCAAATTAGGTCCTAAAATTTAAGTAAAACTTTTTAACTTTTTACCTGAAGGGCAACAATCTTTAATTTGACCACAGAATGTAAGATAGTATCAAACAGAAGAGAAACAACATGTCTGTATATTCTACGTTTTTTTTGTAAGACCCATAGTACATCCTAAAATTTATGTCAAACTACATGATGTAAGACAGTGACCTACTTGAAAAAAGACCAAATCCTTAAATATTGGTCAAAACTATTTGAATGAAAATATGAAAATTGGAATGTAGCATCAACGTTGTGACTCTTGTAACTTTTTATATGGGGGGCAACAGTCTATAAATTTAAAATAGAATGTACGACGGTGACCTATTGAAGAGATCCAACATATCAGTATATATTACCTTTTAGTATGGCTGAAATTAGGTCCTGAAATTTAAGTAAAACCTTTTAACTTTTTACCTGAGGGGCAACAATCTTTAATTTGACCACAGAATGTAAGATAGCATCATACAGAAGAGAAACAACATGTCTGTATATTCTAAGTTTTTTTTGTAAGACCCATAGTACGTCCAAAAATTTATGTCAAACTACATGATGTAAGACAGTGACCTAATGAAAAGTACCAACGCTAAATAATGGGTCAATAATGATTTGAATGAAAATATGAAAATTGGAATATAGCATCAACGTTGTGACTCTTGTAACTTTTTACCTGGGGGGCAACAGTCTTTAAATTTAGTATAGAATGTACGACGGTGACCTATTGAAGAGATCCAACATATCAGTATCCATTACCTTTTAGTATGACTCAAATTAGGTCCTGAAATTTAAGTAAAAACCCCTTCAAACTCTTTTACCTGAGGGCAACAATCCTTTAATTTGACACAGATATAAGATATTAACCTTTCAGAGAGAAACAACATTGTCTGTAATATTCTACGTTTTTTTTAAGACCCATAGTAACGTCCAAAATTTATGTCAAACTGCAGATATAAACAGTACCTACTGGAAAGACCAACCTAAATGATGCGTGCCAAATATTTGAATGAAAAATAAATGAAAATTGGAATATAGCGATCAACGTTGTGACTTGTAACTTTTTACCTGGAGGCAACAGTCTTTAAATTAATATAGAAGGCACGGACGGTGATACCTTTTGAAAGATCCAACATTATCAGTATATATTACCTTTTTAGTTTGACTCAAATTAGGTCCTGAAATTTAAGTAAAACCTTTTAACTTTTTACCTGAGGGGCAACAATCTTTAATTTGACCACAGAATATAAGATATTAACCTTCAGAAGAGAAACAACATGTCTGTATATTCTACGTTTTTATTAAGACCCATAGTACGTCCTAAAATTTATGTCAAACTGCATGATTTAAGACAGTGACCTACTGGAAAGTACCAACCTAAATATGGGTCAAAATATTTGAATGAAAATATGAAAAATGGAATATAGCATCAACGTTGTGACTTTTGTAACTTTTTACCTGGGGGGCAACAGTCTTTAAATTTAATACAGTATGTACGACAATGACCTATTAAAGAGATCCAACATATCAGTATCTATTACCTTTTAGTATGGCTCAAATTAGGTCCTAAAATTTAAGTAAAACTTTTAACTTTTTACCTGAGGGGCAACAATCTTTAATTTGACCACAGAATGTAAGATAGTATCATACAGAAGAGAAACAACATGTCTGTATATTCTACGTTTTTTGTAAGACCCATAGTACGTCCTAAAATTTATGTCAAACTGCATGATATAAGACAGTGACCTACTGAAAAGTACCAACCTAAATATGGGTCAAAATATTTGAATGAAAATATGAAAAATGGAATATAGCATCAACGTTGTGACTCTTGTAACTTTCTACATTGGGGGCAACAGTCTATAAATGTAAAATAGAATGTACGACGGTGACCTATTGAAGAGATTTAACATATCAGTATATATTACCTTTTAGTATGGCTCGAAATTAGCTGAAATTTAAGTAAAACCTTTTACTTTTTACCGAGGCAACAATCTTAATTTGACACAGAAGTTAAGGATAGTATTATCATTACAGAAGAGAAACAGACATGTCTGTATAGTTCTACGTTTTTGTAAGACCCATAGTTACGGTCCCTAAAATTTATTGTCAAACTAATTCGATGTAAGAACAGTGACCTACTGAAAAAGTACCAACCTAAATATGGGTCAAAATATTTGAATGAAAAATATGAAAATTAGAATATAGCATCAACGTTGTGACTCTTTGTAACTTTATTACCTGGGGGGCACAGTCTTTTAAAGTTTAACCTATAAATGTACGACGGTGACTATTAAAGAGATCCAAATTATCAGATTATTCCTTTTAGTATGACAAATTAGGCTCCTGAAATTTAAGTATAAAACCTTTTTAACTTTTTACCTGAGGGGCAACAATCTTTAATTTGACTACATAAAGTAAGATAGTAACTTCGAAGAGAAACAAACATGTCTGTATTATCTACGTTTTTATTAAGACCCATAGTACGTCCTAAAAGTTTATGTCAAACTGCATGATTTAAGACAGTGACCCTACTGGAAAGTAACCAACCTAAATATGGTCAAAATATTTGAATTGAAAATATGAAAAATGGAATATAGCACTCAAACGTTGTGACTTTGTAAAACTTTTACTGGGGCGGCAACGTCTTCTTAAAATTTAATTACAGAATGTACGACAATGAGCTATTGAAGAGATCCAACATATCCAGTACAATCTTTGACCTGTTAGTATGGCTCAAAATTAGTCCTAAAAATTTAAGTAAACTTTTTAACTTACCGGAAGGGCAACAACTTTATTTAGACCACAGAATTGTAACGATAGTATTCAAACAGAAGGAGACAACAAATGTCTGTATATTCTACGTTTTTTGTAGGGAAAGACCCATAGTACATCCTAAAATTTTTGTCAAACTACATGATGATAAGACATGACCTACTGAAAAGTAACCAACCTAAATATGGGTCAAAATTTGAATGAAATATGAAAATTGGAATATACATCAACGTTGTGACTCTTGCTAACTAATTTTTACCGCGGGGGCAACGGAGGTCTGTGGTAATTAAATAGAATAGAATGAGCGATTAAGTGACCTATTGAAGAAATCCAACATATCAGGTGAGTCTATTACCTATTTAGCTATTGGCTCAAATGTTAGGTCCCTGAAATTTAACGCGGTAAAACCTTTTCAAATTTTTTACCTGATATGGGGCAACAAATCGTTTAAATTTTGACCACTTATTGAATGTCACGAGTCGGCATCATACACGAAGAGAAACCACATGTCTGCTATATTCTACACGTTTTTTTTGATTAAGAGCCCAATTGTAGTACGTCCTTAAAATTTATGTCAAACTACGTGATGTAAGACACCCGTACCTACGAAAAGTTACCAACTCCTAAAATTAATGGTCAAATATTGAATGAAAGAATGGTAAGAAAATTGGATATAGCATCAACGTTGTGAGACTCTTGTAAAAAAAAAAAAAAAATCTTTTTTACCGGGGGGCAAACAGTCTTACATTTAATTATAGAATGTACGATGGTGACCTATTGAAGAAATCCAACATATCAGAATATATCTATTACCTTTTAGAATATGGCTCAAATAGGTCCTGAAAATTAAGTAGAACCTTTTAACTTTTTACCTAATGGGGCAACAAAAATCTTTAATTTTGACCACAGAATGTAAGATAGCATCATACAGAAGAGAAACAACATTGTCTGTATATTCTACGTTTTTTTTTTTTGTAAGGACCAATAGTTACGTCACTAAAATTTTATAGTCCAAACTTACATGATGTAAGGGACAGTGACCTACTTGAAAAGTACCAACCTAAATATGGGTCAAAAATTATAATGAAGGTGAATATGAACAATTGGAAAATATGAGAACATGGAACGTTGTGAACTCTTGTAACCTTTTACCTGGGTCAGGCAACAGTGTCGTTGAATTAATTTATAGACATGTGACGACGTCCTATTGAAGAGAATCCAACATATCAGGCATAAAATTACTCGGTTTTTAGTATGACCCAAATTAGGGGGCCTGAAATTTAAGTAAAACCTTTACTTTTTTACCTGAGGGGCCATAATTCAATCCCTTTAATTTGCAACCACAGAAATGTTAAGATAGTAACCTCAGAGAGAAACCAACAATGAATCTTGTTTATCATTCTTACGTGTTTTTTGTTTGTTAAGTGACCCATAGTAACGCCTAAAATTTATGTCAAACTACTTGATGTAAGAGAGTGAACCTACTGAAATAGTACCAACCTAAATTATGGGGTCAAAATTATTTGAAATGAAAATATGAAAAAGTGGAATAGTAGCATCAACGTTGTTATGACTCTTGTATAAACTTTTTACTGGAGGGGCAACAGTCTTTAAATTTAAGATAGAATGTACGACGGTGACCTATTAAAGAAATCCAACATATCAGTATATATTAAAACCTTTTAGTATGGCTCAAATTAGGTCCTGAAATTAAAGTAAAAACCTTTTAACTTTTTACTCTGAGGGGCAAACCAAATCTTTAGATGGTGACCACTAGATGATATAAGATAGTAAAACCTCCAGAATAGAAACAACATGTCTGTAAATTCTACGTTTTTTTTTGTATATTACCCATAGTACGTCCTATAATAATATTATGTCAATTATTACTAACAAATGATGATAAGACAGTGGACCTACTGTAATAAGCTTACCAACCTAAATATGGGTCAAAATATTGAATTAAAATATGAAAATTGGAATATAGCATCAACGTTGTGACTCTTTTGTTAACAACTATATTACCTGGGCAATTCAGTCTGTAAATTTAAATATTAGAATGTACGACGGTGCCACCTATTGAAGAGAGTCCAACCATTATCCTTAGTTATTATTACCTTTTAGTACCGACTCAATATTAGGTCCTGAAAATAATTAAAGTAAAACCTTTTTTAACTTTTTACCTGAGGCGCAACAAATCTTTAAATTGATCAAGAATTGTAGATAAGTGTCATAACAGATGTAGCAAACATTAGCGGATATTGTATATTCTACGTTTTAAATTTGGTTAAGACCCAAGTACGTTCTCTAAAAATTTATGTCAAGACTGCATGATATCAAGACGTGACCTAGCTCTGAAAAGTTTTAGCGCAAACCTAAATATGGCGCCAAAACATAGGAGTAAAATATGAAAATTGGGAATATACCCCATCCACAGTTATGACCCTCCGTAACCTTCCTACCTGGGGTGGGCAACAGTCTTTAAATTTAAAAGAGAATGTACACAGGGACCTATTGAAGAGATCCAACATATCAGCTATATATTACCTTTTAGTATGGCTCAAATTAGGTCCTTGAATTTTAAGTAAAACCTTTTAACTTTTAACCTGAGGGGCAACAATCTTTAATTTGACCACAGAATGTAAGATAGTATCATACAGAAGAGAAACAACATGTCTGTATATTCTACGTTTTTTTTTGTAAGACCCATAGTACGTCCTAAAATTTATGTCAAACTACATGATGTAAGACAGTGACCTACTGAAAAGTACCAACCTAAATATGGGTCAAAATATTTGAATGAAAATATGAAAATTGGAATATAGCATCAACGTTGTGAATCTTGTAACTTTTTTACCTGGGGGCAAACAGTCTTTAAAATTTAATATTGAATGCTTACGACGCGGTGACCTATTATCGAAGAGATTCTTAAATATAAAAGCTATTTATACCTTTTAGTATGACTCAAATTAGGTCCTGAAATTTAAGTAAAACCTTTTAACTTTTTACCTGAGGGGCAACAATCTTTAATTTGACCACAGAATATAAGATAGTAACCTTCAGAAGAGAAACAACATGTCTGTATATTCTACGTTTTTTTTGTAAGACCCATAGTACGTCCTAAAATTTATGTCAAACTACATGCTGTAAGACAGAAACCGTTTTTAAAAAGATACCAACCTAAATATGGGTCAACAATATTTTGAATGAAAATATGAAATTGGAATATAGCCATCAAACGTTTGAACTGGCTTGGTAACTTTTCCTGTGGGGGCATCTAGCTTTTTAAATTTAATATAGAATGTACGACAGTGGCCTATTGAAGAGATCCAACATTTATACAGTTATTTTATTACCGTTTTTTGTACGACTCAAAATATGTCCTTGAAAAATGAGTAAACCCTTTTAACTTGTTTATCTAGGGGCAACAGTTTTTAATTTGAACTCAGAATGTAAGATAGTAACCTACAGAAGAGAAACAACATGTCTGTTTATTCTACGTTTTTTTGTAAGACCCATAGTTAGTCCTAAAATTTACTACATGATGTAAGAGTAAGACAGTGACCTACTGAAAATTCTACCAACCTAAATATGGGTCAAAATATTGAATGAAATTTGAAATATTAGCATCAAACGTTGTGACTCTTGTATCTTTTTACCTGGGGTGCAACAGTTTTTAAATTTTAATATTAGAATGTACGACAGTGACCTATTGAAGAGATCCAACTTCTTATCAGTATTTAATACCTTTTTTGTACGACTCCAAGTAAGTCCTGAAAATTGAGTAAACACTTTTAACTTCTTACCAGTCGGGACCACCAATAATTTTATTGATCACATAATGCTAAGTATAGTGAACTCTACAGAATGAAAACAATCAGTCTGTATATTCTACGCTTTTTTTTGTAAGACCCATGAGTACGTAATTAAATTTATGTCAAACTACATAATATAAGGACAGTGACCTACTGAAATGTACCAACTGAAAATTATGCCCGGTCGAAAAATATTTGAATGAAAATATGAAAATTGGAATATAGCATGCAACGTTGTGACTCTTGTAACATTTTACCCTGGGGGGCAACAGTTTTAAATTTTAATATAGAATGTACGACAGTGACCTATTGAAAGAGAATCCAACATATCGGGAATATATTACCTTTTTGTTACGACTCAAAAGTAGCGTTCCTAAAAAATTAAGTAAACCCTTTAACTTTTCTTCTTAAGGTGGTAACAATCTTTATTTTGATCCACAGATGTTAGACAGTTACTACAGAGAGAACACAACAATGTCTTTATTTTCTAAAACGTTTTTTTTGTAGCCATAGTAGGTTCCTAAAATTTATGTCAAACTGCATGATTATAAGACAGTGTGATCTACTTGAAAAGCTACCAATCTTTAAATATTGAGGTCAAAATGTTCTTTATATGAAAATATGGAAAATATGGAATATAGCGATCAACGTTGTGACTCTTGTAAATTTTTACATGGGAGGCAACAGTTTTTAAAATTAATATTTAGAATAGCACGACAATGACCTTTTTAAAGAGAACCCAATATTACAGAAATAATTTACCTTTTTGTAATGAGTCAAAATTAGGTTCTGAAATTTAGTAAAAACCTTTAACTTTTTACCACTGAGGGGGTAACAACTCTTAATTTGACCACAGAACCTCGTAAAGAAGTAACCTACACCGAAGAAAACAAAATGTCTGTATATTCTACGTATGCTTGATTTGTAAGACCATTAGTAATTGTGGTCCTAAGTTAGTCAAACTGCTTTATGATTATAATGAGAAGTGACCTTAGCTGAGCAAAAGACCCAACCTAAATATTTGTCAAAATATTTTTAACGTAAAATTATGATAAATTGGATATAGCATCACGTGATGTGACTTGTAACTTTTTAACATAGAACGGCACCAGTTTTGTTAAAATTTAATTATAAGAAAGTACGACCAGTGACTATTGAAAAAGATCCACATATTCAGTATTATTACTTTTTTTGACGACTCAAAATAGCGTCATAAAATTGAGGGTAATCCTTTTTAACTTTTTATCTGTTGGGCAACAATTTTTAATTAGATAGTAAGTTACAAAAGAGAAACAACATGTCTGTATATTTCTACGTTTTTTTGTAAGACCCAAAGTACGTTCCTAAAATTTTTTTTAAAACTACATGATGTAAGGGACAGTGACCTATTGAAAAGTACCAACCTAAAAATTTGTCAAAATATTGAATGGAAAATATGAAAATGTGGAAATATAGCTCAACGTTGTGACTCTGTTAACTTTTTACCTGGGGGCAACAGTTGTTTTAAATTGTAATAATAGAATGTACGGGACAGTGCTTTTTTGAAGAGATCAACTTCTTATCAGTATTATAATACCTTTTTTGACACGACTCAAAGTAGGTCCTCAAAATTGAGTAAACCCTTTTAACTTCTTACCTGAGGGGCAACAATCTTTAATTTGACCACAGAATGTAAGATAGTAACCTACAGAAGAGAAACAACATGTATGTATATTCTACGTTTTTTTTTGTAAGACCCATAATACGTCCTAAAATTTATGTCAAACTACATGATGTAAGACAGTGACCTACTGAAAAGTACCAACCTAAATATGGGTCAAAATATTTGAATGAAAATATGAAAATTGGAATATAGCATCAACGTTGTGATTCTTGTAACTTTTTACCTTGGGCGGGGCAACAGTTTAAATTTAATAGTAGAATGTACGACAGTAACCTATTGAAGAGATCCAACCATCCAGAATATATTACCTTTTTGTACGACTCAAAGTGGAGGTCCTGAAAATTAAGTAAACCCTTTTCTAACTTTTACTTGAGGGCGTACAACAATTCTTTAATTTTGATCACAAGAATGTGTCCTTAAGACAGTAACCTACAGAAGAGAAACAACATGTCTTGTTAGTATTCTAACGTTTTTTGGTAAGAGCAATAGTACGTCCTTAAAATAGTGTACCAACCTAAATATGGGGTCAAAATATTTGAATGAAAATATGAAAATTGGAATAGAGCATCAACGTTTTGACTCTTGTAACTTTTTACCTGGGGGGCAACAGTTTTTAAATTTAAGGGGAGCCTGTATAAAATTTTACGCTCTCCGTAGATCTTAAAGAAAACTTGGATTTTTTGAAGTGTAACTTTAATATATTAATCCTGAAAATTTGAAAGAAATCAGTCGACTGGTTTGAAATTTAGGGGGGGGGGAACCCCAAGTTCTGAATTTCTTCCCTATTTCACTAAAAAGCTCATAAAAGTATCATTTTTCAAGATATTTCAAAAATAATTTCACTAAAGTACGTGAATATAATGTAGTAATAAAGAAATAATCATTTATTTTTCATATTATAAAAAATAAAAAAAGGTATGGCGAGTATGGCAGATTCTTGTCAATTTTTTTTTTCAAAATTTGAAAAAATTTTCAAGGTTCTTACTTCAATCAGACATATCACTAATATGAATCAATAACTTTTAATAAAACTTTGTGTACATCTTGAAGGGTCAATATGGAAGGTTTCTGGAAAGTTTTATCGATATGCCACGGTCAACTTTTTTTTTAATGATTTTTTATCTCAGTTGATATGGGAAAAAATAAATTTTGAGAGAAACGCAAAAACAAAAACTTGACTTCAATCAGACATATCACTAATATGAATCGATAACTTTTAATAAAACTTTGTGTACATCTTGAAGGGTCAATATGGAAGGTTTCTGGAAAGTTTTATCGATATACACGGACAACTTTTTTTTAATGATTTTTTATTTATCTCAGTTGATATGGGAAAAAATAAATTTTGAGAAAAACGCAAAAACAAAAACTTGAAATTTATTCCCTTTTACAGAATGTAAAAAAATTTTTTATACCCCTTTTTATATATATATATATATATATATATATATATATATATATATATATATATATATATATATTATTAGTTGATACTTATATTATAATATATATATAATATATTAATATAATATATAGTATATATATAATATTATATTTATATATATAAATATATATATATATATAATATATATATATATATATATATATATATATATATATATAATATATATAATATATATATATATATATACGTATATATATAATATATATGCTATATATATATAATAATAATAAT
>JABUQX010052656.1:10000-12500 GCA_015478945.1 Trachelipus rathkii | reverse complement strand
CAGAAAGCATCAGTGTGGAGCAATAATGGGCAGCTTTCTCAGACTTATCGGGATATGATGATAGAGGTGGATGTTGTTTAAGATCTTTTTAGCTCCTCAAAAGCTTGTTGGAATTTTCAGTCCAAGACATCTTTCTGGTGTTTCAGCAAATAAAACAAGGGTTGGCGGATGACCGAGCAATTTGCGATATGCCTTCGGTAAAAATTTACCATTCCCATGAATTGTCTGACCTGGCGAGTGGTTTTGGGTTCAGGAAAGTTTAGAATACCGTCAATCTTAGGTTGTAATGGTTTTAATCCTTTGCTTGATATTATATGACCCAGAAACTTTACTTCCGTTCTTACTAGATAGCTTTTAGATGGTTTTAATTTGAGATCTGCCACCTGAAAAGCTTTAAGAACTTCTTCCAGAATGGAAAGATGTTTTTCGAAACTGTCGCTAATAATTAGGACGTCATCTAAATATATCATAACCTCGCTCCAAGGAATATGACCTAGAGCCAGCCGCATGGCTCGTTGGAATGCCGCAGGTCCATTTTTAAGTCCGAAAGGCATTCGTAGGAATTCCCAATGGCCCAATGGAGTGGAGAACGCCGTTTTTTCGATGCTGCTTTCTTCCATTTCAATTTGGTAATAGCCCTTGATCAAATCAATTGTAGAAAAGTACTTCATCCCTTGTAAGCTAAACAATGTATCAATTAGATTGGGAATAGGAAAAGCATCTCGTTTTGTGATGGAATTTAATTTTCTATAATCTATACACAGCCTAATAGTTCCATCAGGTTTTCGAATTGGGACTATTGGCGCAGAATAGGGAGAGCAGGACCGTCGGATAATTCCGTCGGCCTCCAATTTTTGACACGCTTCCTCCACCTCATACAGGATTGGTCCTTGTAATCGTCTAACCGATTCGTTCACTGGATCATCTATGAGAGTATCGATAGAGTGTTTAAGAATTCTAGTACACCCAACGTCCGAATCTCCCAAACTGAGAGCTTGAGGGATATTTTCAGTTGGAGCTGTAGAACTTAATCCTTTTTTGGGTTATCAGGACAAATTCAGTTTTCCTCCAACCTAAAGGCTTCTCTTAGATTGTCGAGTGTCCACTCTTTAATAAGTTGTTTCTTGTGGCCTTTGTGTAATCTTCCACGTATTAATTGCACCATGTTTAACTTTATCCTTTGGATGTATTTGATGAAAGGAAATTACATTACCGGGAGAATAAGCCCTTTTACTGGAACTTGGATGTTTATAGGGAAAAAAACAAAATGTAAACCAGAGATGCTTCCAAATACATGAACACCGCATATTCAGTTATAAATTGTTTAGTATTCTGGTGAGTAAAACAGTATGAAGAATTCTTATCTACTATATGACTATAGTAGCTTAGGGACTGATTACACACATATTAAGGAGAAATTATTATTTATCTTGCCTTACCACCAGCTACCTCCCTCAAATTATCAGCCTCACACAACCTTATATATTTGTTACCACGTGTAATATGATTATTTAGCAACCTTTGATTTCTCCTAATTAAACTCTTTGGATGTCAAAGTCCGGCAATTAACCCAGTCCCTTCCTCAACAAATTTTATTCAGAAGATACATCATATCCTGTTTCATATGTCATGCCATCACCACAAAAGTGTTCGGTGAGCTGGTAAGTCCATTGGAAAGTTTTAATTGCAAAGTAATTTCCACATTAACAGGAAAAATTACTTTTTCCTATTAACCCTTTATAGCCCGTATATGTAGAGGTTTGTAACGGAAATTTCTGTCATCCAAACAATTTATATGTTTTGTGGTGATAAAGGCTTAGGGAAGCACCTGTATCCACTAAGGCTTCACTCAACGCATTCCTCTGTGGGATTATGGATGATTCCGTAATATGACATAATATATCAATTGCATGACCTACATGTGAGGTTTGGAGTGAGGATTGTTCCTCATTTACAATTGGAAAAGTGAAACACTTGGGTTGATAAATTTCCGCAAACAATAGAGGAATAAATACTTTACCCTGTTTATGTTCTATTTCTTCATATTTATTTTCTGACAATTCTAGCACTTTTATCATCAAGAGAAGCGCCAGAAGGCTCCACCTGTGAGATTTTCTCTTAAAAGGCAGTTCATCGGAACTACTCACCGCTATTTTTCAATGGGGGACTGTTAGTAATTGTGACCCATCAACTTACCATAAATAGGGTTTTTATTTTCTATTCCCTGCCGCTGGGGTTTCGTTTCACATACCGTTCTGTTGTTCAACCTATTTTTCTAGAGGCTCTGTGGGTGGGTCGAATGGCCACAGAGCTGTCTAGTTTCCCCTCGTTATTTATCTTTGGCTGTTCTCGGGGAGACAATTGATTCCCAAATGTCCAGCCACTACAGATAGGGACCATCCAGAGTATCTTTTCCTGTGGTGTCCTCGTGACATCGGTTGGGACATTGCCTTGACGACGTGTCCATTCGGCTTCACATCGTATACAATTTATTTTTGAA
>JABUQX010052656.1:0-2500 GCA_015478945.1 Trachelipus rathkii | reverse complement strand
AGATGAGTTGTGGGAGTGTGACAGTCGAAGTAAAAAGTTCGAAGTATTGTTTACGTGTTTTACGCCATTAGTTCGACGAGGATATCACAGCCGCTGCTTTTATAATAATCATGTTTGGGGTGGTGCGGCTCCGATTGTATTGTCTATAGGGGGTTTGTTTTCCCGGCTAGCTTGTGCACACTCATGGGGAAACTAAAGGGTTGCCGAATCCTTCCTTAGAGAATCGCATCATTGGCAAGCTTCTTCTGCTATGATAATAACTTACTGGAAAAGGTTAGAGGCAGCTTCAATGGTCAAAATCCGATTATTGAAGGGAAAAAGCGGGATAGATGTGTCCTGATGAAAAGAAGCCCAATCCGCTCGATTATAACGCCATGGGAAATGGGGTTTTAACATTTCCCTTCGGTGCAAGTTCGTTTAGGGCGGTTTGGAAATGGTCACTGCCTTATAAGAAACAAAGCGAGACCGGATGAAGAGATCTATAAGAGAATGGGAAAAAATGAAATATCTATACAGGAAGAATAGTGTGTATCTAAATGTTCCTATGTAAAGAATCCTATGTTAGGCATCCCAAGGCAAAGGGTGTTAGAAGATCAACAAGGACCTTAGATTTAGGCGAGGTGACAGAGTCATCCCCTAATGGGTGGATAAAGTTGAAATCATTCAGTATAACCACCGGAGTGAAAAGCTGCTTAAAAAGTTGTACTAAATTGACATTAGTAAACACACTACTCAGAGCCAAGTAGATCGAACATACAATGAGATCAGTGGACAGAAAGATTTATGTTGCCGCTTCATGAAATTTATTTCAGAGGGAATGGAGAATATAGGACAGATTTATAAATAAGTATACTTACAAATCCCCTATAAATGTCATCTTTTTCCATAGAAGTTAGTAGTGATTTATATTCCGACGGTTGAAAGAAGTCGCGATAACATAGTTGAAGTTCCTACAAAACATATGCCTTTTGGTGTACATATGTTTTTAGTTAGTGGAACAAGTTCTTCAAAACTTTGGAATAGTAGCCACGGTAAATTAACTTGAATAAAGTTTGTCTTGCTGATCTTTGTTATAAATATTATGAGGAAGACTTTTTTTAGAAAGAACAAATTGTCTCTATGTAGTTAGAGTTGGATTATTGGAAGTAGTTACAGATGGCGGGCAGGGCTGAAGACGTTGCCGTCCCAATGAGGAGGGGATTTTCTGTAGTATTGTGGAAGGCACTTCGTTATGAATGCGAAGTAAGTGAGTTTCAACCAAGTCCATTTTATTATGTGGACTTGGTTGGGTCGTTGGAAGAGCAACCAAATGCTCATTTTTAGGAATGGGAGGATATCAGCAATCTGCCAAGTAAGCAGATCAGAAATGCGTGGAGAAATAAGGGGTCTGTTTCTACGGAGGACAGTTTAGGAAAGGTCAACGGAAACTGGCACCTTTTGGAGGAAGATTTGGAGATTTGCGAACATTGAGAATGAAATATGGATCCAAATGATTACGAGGTCTAATGCTGGAGAATTGTCAGTGAGACATCAGGTTGGTCATCAGGTGGGTGATTTTGGAAGACTGGATAATTTGAGTTAAGATGAGAGACCTCTGGGTCCCCTTTCATGCCACCAGCAGATAACGTTTGAAACGTTTGTGTTATACGCGTTTAAAATTTTAAATTCACCTCTATCGGAAGCACAGAAATCATTAGAAAGAAAGTGGGTTGTCACAGCAAGCTCCATTTGGAAACTATAATCCCTTTATCTTTTAGGCATAGAATCCTTTAGGGAGTGCTCGAGAAGGAAATTTAGAAAAGTTATAGGAGAATTCAGAAGAGCTGGAAAAATTCTTGTTCGATAGCTGTTGCTGTTTAGGTAAAATCTATTGATATTAATGCTTTTGTCTCAGAAATAGACTTATGGCGAGTTCTCTTCCGAGTTGCATTTTATATATCTGCGGTTGGTGTGTTTTGCTTTAGAAATTCAGATGTTTCATATTATAGAGAATAATGTTTTGCTCTTTTTATTGATATCATTTTCTGGGGGTTTGAGTAAGGGTGGGAGACCGATTAAGGGACATAGCCGCAGGCCTCTTACGTGAGTTTGGCCAATTCATCGGGAGGGCGTTGTACAAAATGTTATGGCAGGAAATGCTCTCTAAGTTTTGTGGTGGATGGACCAATACAGTTTCAATGCTGGTTAGTTGAAAACTAGCACTCGAAATAGGGTTTTTGATGGCATTTGTGAAGGAGATTGAATCGAGGGCTGCTTTTAGACTATTTGAAAGTCGGTAATATAGGAAATGCAGGCATGTAGGTTACAGTAACTGCTTTAATCTTTCTTGGATTGGGGGAAGAGCTCTACTGGAATGGAGGTGTGTCGTCGGATTGACACGTGGAGGGGAGGGGACTACTGTAATTGTAACGTAGTGTTGTCTTGGTCTTGTAGGATATTTGTCTATGAACTGATATATTGCATCTCTCTTGCTCAACTTTTTATGGTGCATAACTTCAAA
>JABUQX010052654.1:0-18771 GCA_015478945.1 Trachelipus rathkii | reverse complement strand
AAAGAGAGAGATTAATTCTTCTCACACCCTAGCATGCCCCTAAGATTGTCCATCTGAACACAATTGAACTTTAAATTATACTCTTATTCCAGACCATAGTCTCGCTACTATACAATAACACGGTAACAAACATACCCTCATGTAAGACATACGGCACTCAAGACTTAGTCCCTTTACCATCCACCAACGATTTAAATTGCACCAGCAACCTTCCTGCCATTCACAACTTTCCTAACTAACACTCTGCATCATCCGTTCCCTTTCTCATCCAACACATGTACCCTAAATATTAAACTCAGACACTTGTTCCAGCTGCTTCTGACCATCTAATCGTATACTTCTATCACTTTGTAGTGATGTTCCTTCACTCATAACCATAACTTACTCTTATCTACGTTTACTTTCAAACCCTCCTTTTAGCAACACCCTGCCAAATCTCTCTACCAATCGCCTCAAACTCTCTTTCAGATTTCACGCACAATCAAAACCAAATCATTCCATATAATGGCAGGGCACTCACCCACTATCTTCCATCCCATCATTCTAACACCATTTCTGCCACCCCCACCTCTAATTCTTTCATAACCCATCCATATACAATTGAAATAACCAAGGAGACATATAACAACAACCTAGCCTCACTCCGCTATTAATACTAACCAATCACTTTTGAACATTTATTCTTACACACGCCTCCTATCGTCATACATACTTTTGATTTCATTCAGAAGCCTACAACCAAACACCATATACCCCTAACACCTGCCATAGAGCTTCCCTATTACCCTAAATATACGCTGTTGCAAATCCATAAACCTAAATAAATTTATTCTTCTTCTCCCATCATTTTCTCATCATTTGTTTCAATGTACAAAGATTGATCCACACATGCCTCTACCAATCCTAAAAACGGCGCCTTGGTTCTTCACCATCAGTCCTCAGCTCACCTCACGGCACTCTTTCGACCAAAACACCAGCATATATCTTCCCTACAATAACTCAATAATTATTTCCCTGTAATTTCTACAGTTCCCCTATCTCCTTACCCTTACATAAAGGTCAATTACTGCTCTCCTCCAATCATCGGGATTATACCCTCCATAAACGCTTTATTACACAACTCCAAATCCATCTTGCAGCATTCGTTCTCGTCCTTGATCATTTAACAAGTAATTTCATCTATACCTGCAGATTTCCATTCTTCAACTTTCTCACTCTATCTATTTCTCCTCCTTACTAATAACTTCATCCCCAAAATACCTATTCTCTTCATGCAACATCAAACCCACATACATCCACTATCACTCTCCATTACTGGCCAATATTTATACAATTTTCGAAAGTGTTCTTTCTACACTCCCCCTCACGTCCATTTCATCAGTTACAAAAACACCATCCCTTATTCATTATTCTAAGCAGGTTCCACTTATTCTCATTCTTAACCTTTGCGCTTCCTTCCAGGAAAGGATTTCTATTCCCTTGTAAGTCCCATTCATCCTCCTTCCAAACTGCTCATTTACCTCTTGTTTTCTCCTAAGTATGCACCTTTTAAATATTTCTTTTTTCCTCCTTATAAATTCAAGCATCTTTCTTTTGAATCTTCATCATTTGCTTTTAGTACATTTCACCACGCCTCCCTTTTTACTTTTAACCGCTTCATCACCTCTTCATGTCCACCACTCACTGTTAACATTCTTGATTTCTTCTTTAGCACATCCACATACTCTCTTTTGCACTGCAAACCAATTGCTTGCTTCATTTGCTTCCCAGATTGTTTCAGTTTAAAGTTCACATTCAACTGAATTTACTGGCGAGCGCTCTTACATACTCATCCTTATTGTTGCTTAACTTCTCAATCTTGATTTTACCCACTTCCTTTCGTATCACCTTTCTCTCCATACCAAGCCCCCACTAACTAATTTTACATAGAAGAAAGGGAGTTGGGATCTTTCTGTTCTTTACGATCTGAATGATATACAAACCAACACATACTTCAAATACTTCGCCATCTCACCAACACAAAATCAATCCATACTTTTCACTTCGATCCATCTCTACCTAACACCAACTCTAGTATAACTTATGGATACTCTTTGTGTTTAAAGAAAGTATTACTTAACACATACCTCTCCCCTCACAGAAATAATCACCTTCCTACCATTTCATTTTCTCCCGACACCAAAACCACTGTTATACCATCCCTTATTTTTGATCACCTATCCAAACCATTCAGGTCCCCCACACCTACAATCTGAAGCTCCTACTCATCCATTCAAAAACATCATTCAGATTGATTATCCCAAAAATCGTACTCTCTTCAAGGTTTCCCTCAGATGGACCAAACGTTACAACCACACATACCCTTGACCTTTTTCCATCTTAAATAAAACATTTGATTCTGGAACTCAACACACAAAGTCTACCATAGCTCTGTACCACAAGTCACTCATCAAAAATTGCAACTCCTTATGTTCCCCTTCTCATTTCCTTTCCACACTCAGCACGATACACATTTCACACCACAACCACACCACTCATTTTCAACCGTTTCCTTTCATCTTTGTTCAGTCACAGCGAGCAAATTAAATTGCCCTTTTTTAAAGATACTTTCTCCTTTTAACTCTCTCTTCTTCCTCAACCTCTATTCCTCTGACTTCCATGTACCCATACGATTCATACAATTTTCGCCGAAAATTAGAAATGCCGTTTACGGAGATAACGACCATCTCCGAGGCATGCATCTAGCCATTTCTAGGCAAAGATAGGTGGTAGTGGGCAGCCAACCCACGTTATCTCACGTTTGTGTTTTTTGTGGTTTGTGTCTGTTGTATGGTTGTGCTCGTCTCTGGTTCTAGGGTGTGGCGAGGTAGGCGCGAGGTGATGCTAATATTGGCGGAGTGGTTGTGGTGTGCAGAGTTTCTGTTTGTCCTGGCCCACATATGGAATATGGGGTAGTAGTAGATTTGTATGGTTAGTTTGTGATAGTGTGTGTTGTGTTTGGGTATTTCGTGAGATATGAGGGGTGTGTACTTTGTATGTGTATATGAATATGTGGATAAATGGTTGTCAGTAATATGTTTGCCCTGGAGAGGTGTTTAAATGAATAATGAAGCGAAAGAGAAGGTGCACCATTAAAAATGGAGGTAATTTCATTTCGAGAATGCGTGTACTCTCCCTCTATATATAATATATATATATATATATATATATATATATATATATATATATATATATATATTATATCTATAATATATATATATATATATATATAATATATATATATATATATATATATATATATATCCCAAATTAAATCAACAGAAACATTTAGTAAATATTTTGAAAATTCTTTAATTTCAGAGACTCAGACTCCCTTGAACCTGATTAAGACACCTAGATTCTTATCCACGATACAGGTAAAGAAGAGTAACAAAAGCCCCTATGGTATTAATAGACAGAATATTAACTTAACTTCGAAATTAAATAAATAAAAATAAAAATAATCCCATACCAATAAATGGTTGATTCTTCGAAAGAAATGCTTTAACATCCCTCTAGTGGTGACAAGTGACCATCCTGGCAATGTAACAGGTGTAATCATCTTCAAGGTTCCACAAGGGTTCAGGAGTACTACTGATATATATTCATCTGTGGAGCTAGATCCTTCTTCTGGTTCAACTAATGCTTCTATTGTTGATCTTGCTTGACAGGTCCATCCCACGAATTTGAAATGTTAAAGTAATGTCAACCAAAAGTAGTAAAACCGTCAAAAAATAAAGTTTTTGCAAAAATAGAACCAACCTAATGTGTATTGTATGTGTATATGCATATATTTATGTATATGTTTTTTTTATTTTGAATTTTATATTAATTTATATAATAGCGCCCAGAGGTTCAGTGGTTCAGTGAGGTAGAAGCACCGCCCAAACAAAGCGAAGGATCCAAGGTCCGCAAATAGCCAGGTGGAGAATGTGAGCTATCCTTCTTTGGGCTTAGCTTCGTCCTTACTCTGATGTTAAATTGAGTACACCCCCTCCTTGCTTAAGGCTCCGCCCTTGAGCGGTAGTGTTATCTGTAAAATAGAAAACAGAAAATAAAAAAAAAAATTATATTGTACATATCAAATTTGTATATTTTAATAATTTGCGAAAAAGATACATGAGGCATGTACAAAAATTTTGATGCCATGTGGGGTGGTTACTGTTTTAAAATAACTATAGGCTTCAATTATATAACTTCATTTGAATAAAAATTATAGGCGCTTACTTTTATGCAAAGATGCGAGTCTCATACATACCTTTGTCGGCAAAGTACAGATGTATGCCAAAATATATTTAGATGAAATTTCTTTTGATGACAGATTTTTTGAGCCTATAAGCAAATATAATAATAATAATAATAATAATAATAATAATAATAATAATAATAATAATAATAATAATAATAATAATAATAATAATAATAATAATAAAAAATTTTGAGTGAATGTACAAGGACCTCCACAGCATACAGGAATGCGGCTATACCATGTTAGTAAACTAAGGACAGGGGAAGGTCCTTAACCGAACGAAATATGAACAGAGCTGAGATGGTTAGATCTTGTACAAGATGTTCAATTCCAATAGGAAGGCAAAAACTCAGTCACTACGAAAGTGAGAAGATTCAGATAAGATCGGCAGAAGGCGATGCTCAAGAGGTATAGTGAGCACATTAGGGAAGAACTTGCTTCTGAGAGTCGAGATGGCCCCCACAACCCAGAAAGAGATGAACGACCATAAGAGGACAATTGGAGGAGTAAAAAGGGAAGGTCGAGGGATCCCTCTGCGTCATAAGAAATCCATGCGTGATATTGATATAACCCAGACGTAATCTAGCCAGGACCACCTCCAGGAGGCGAATCCTTTTACTAGATGAAAACCACCATCTAATGGCTTGTTTGATGCTCCGTAGCTTGGCGCCACGAGCATCCTCTGCCCAACATGTCTGCCAGCCAGAGAGGAAACCCTGACATATTGTGATGGAGAAATCTGTAGCAGGGAAATGGCATAGGCGTACAGCCGGAGAGGGTATTGGGCACTCAACACCCTGCGCGTAGCCGCCTGTTTGGCCTCCCTATCGGTCTGTTCGTTCCCAGGAACACCCACATGGGAGGGAACCCAACAAAACTCAATGTTGTGCTTCTTCACAGACAACAAACAGAGGGACTTTTGAATGGCAGAAACCAAATGGTTTCGGGTTGTTCGGTCAGGCAACGCCTGGGGAGCGCTTCTAGAATCGGAAAAGATGGTGTAGTTACCCCCACGGGTGATGGTGCTGATTCTGTTCACCGCCAGGGGCACCGCTATCAGTTCCGCCGAAAAAACAGACGAATACGGTGGAAGGGTGTGGGATATAGTGATGTCCGGAAACACAGTCGAAGCCCCCACCCTTCCTTCCGCCTTGGTATCATCGGTGTAAACCGCTATAGAGTCACTATGGACCTCCACATGGGACAGAAAGGAATCCCTCAACTGCACCGGGTGTGCCTCCGACTTTGATAAAGATCAAAGATCGGATCCCGTTGAAGAGAGCAGGATGTGGATAAACCCACTTTGAATGGGTAGAGGTGAAATCATAGTACATGACCGCTCGTTGAGGAAGGGCTTGGAAAGCGAAGATGGAAGTAACAACCCCAGCAAAAGACCAATAAGAAGGGTTGTGATGGACGAGCTCTATAATAGATGTTAAGGCCGATGAGGTAGGAACCTGAATAAGGAGGAATAGTGAGCACATGAGCTGTTTCCTCCGTAGGGATAGGGGCATTACCCCTGCCTCCACCTCCAGGCATTCCCTCAGAGGAACAAAATGCTCCCGTGGTTATTCTAAGATCTTCGGCCTGAATGGGGTCAAGAAGACGAAGGTAGGACTGGAAGGTCTGCCAATATATGGCACAACCATAGTCTAGTTTAGCCTGCACCAGCATGATGTAAAGGTGGAGCATGATTTTTCTATCCGCACCCCAAGTCTTAGAGGTGAGGTGCCGTAAAAGATCCAAGGAACGGCGGCAACTAGCTTTGAGGAGAGTAATATGAGGGAGGTACGTGAGGCGCTCATCGAGCAGCAAACCCAAGAACCTCACAGCTACCTTCACACGGATAGAGGAGCCATAGAGGAGTAATATAGGAAGCGATTGTATGCGACCTCTGCGACGGAGATTTTTCCGGAGAAGCACGGCTGTAGTTTTCGATGTGGAGAATGTAAATCGACGCGCAGAACACCAGGAGGAAACCCTATCGATGGCGAGCTGAAGTTGACGCACCATACAAGAAAGTTTTGCTCCAGTGATGTACAGCGAAAGATATTCAACACAGATGGAGCAACGCACCGAGGTCGGGATGGAATTGACTATTCCATTGAAACCTATTGCGAAAAGGCAACACGCTCAGTACACAGCCCTGCGGCACCCCTTCGTCCAGGACAAAACGTCTCGACAGTATGGTACCACAATGGACTTGAAACGAACGATCCGACATTAATAACTTGAGGAAGTGGGGAAGTTGCCCCGTAAGGCCCAAGGAATGAAGGCTCTGCAAAACCCCATCCTCCACTTGCTATCACACGCCTTTTCGAGGTCAAAGAAAACGGCCAAGGCCATTTTGTTGGAAGAAAATGCCTCACGAACGTCGTGATCCAACCAAAGGAGAGGATCCTGAGTAGAGTGATGGTGATGAAAACCAAATTGATAGTCAGAAAATTCATCAAGTTGATCCAAGGTGGGAACAAGAAGGGAAGCCACCAATCTCTTTATGAGCTTGCAGATCTTGCAGGTCAATGAAATAGGGCGATGGTTATCGGAAGAAGTTGGATCCTTCCCAGGTTTGGGAATGGGAACGATATATGCAGTAGACAGACGGGAGGGAAGACCCTCTCCGCTCATTTTCTATGGTGTAAGCTGAGAAGGAAGGCAGTGGCAGAAGAATGAGCATGTCGAAGCTTCTGTAAGAAAATTCCGTCAGGGCAAGGCGCTCAATCCCTGCATAGTTTTAGGGCGTCCTGGAAATCTGCTCTGGTCAATAATCTATTGTTTGGAAGGTCTTCTCCAGGTGGAACAGAAAAATCCGAAATCTCCACCCGCAGGCGGTCAGAACGAAAAGGTTCAGAATACAGGGAGCCGCTGTAGCAGGACGCGAAGTGATAACCTAACTCGCCCGCCACGCCCGCAGGAGCAGAGAAGGCATCAGAGGTATGCAGGCCGTAAGCAAGGAGGATTGGTGGATCTCCATGGTGTTTCCGTAAAATTTTTCGTACCTTTTCATGGACCGATGATACAGGCGTAGAAGAATAAACGATGGAAGCGTAGTTGCGAACATATTGTTTCCGCGTACCGCGATTAATACGTCGGGAGCGGACTGTCGAAGCTTTAAACAGAATCAAGTTGGAAGGTGTGAGAGTTTGTTTATACAGCCTGTATAATTTACGGTTCTCACGATTAGCCCGCGCACATTCCTGGTTCCACCGGGGGTTGTTGATTTCCGGGTCCAAGATGAACGGGGTATATGCTCCGTTGCCACCTGGACGATACTTCCTGAAAGTAAGTAAAGGCATCCACCGGCGACGGGAAAAAGGTAGTTGCAGGAAAGATGGGAAAGTAAGTGGCCTCATGAAAGGAAGACCAGTCTGCTCTATCGTGGCGCCAGCCAGAAAAAGGTTGTTGTTGTTGCGGACTGGGGCTGAAGGATGATATCACGACTGGGTAGTGGTTACTACCACAGAGGAAAGCCGACTTTTCCCACCCAAAACGATCTAAAGACGAGATGGAACACAACGAGACGTCAACACAGGAAGAAGTGCCTGTATCAAAACGTTCAAAGGTTGGAAGGTAAGTGTTGAGACATCCCAATGAGAAATCTTGTAAAATACTCAATATCCAACCGGCATTGGGGGACGTCACTAAGTCTCCCCACAAAAGGTGGCGGAGGTTAAAGTCACCGAGGACTAACATGGGCGGTGGGAGACTCTTGAAAAAATCGACGAGGTCCTTCTTGGTATATTTACAGCTGGGCGCTAGGTACATTGAGCACAGTGTAAGCGGTGTGTCAAGATAGATACAAGCCGCTACGTCATGTAAGATAGTGGAGAGGGGAATCAGAGTGAATGGGACAGACTCGTGAAGCAGGATCGCTGACCCCCTTGTCGCTGGCTCCACAATTCAAGGGAAAAAAGGGGTTCCCTGTAACTTGAAGGTTGTAAAAGGTTTCGGTCGCGAAGTTGCAGTTCCTGTAAACAAACAGCCAACGGCTGATGAGCTACAAGTAACCTCTTCAGCTCTTCGTAATTACCAAAATATACGCGACAGTTCCATTGGAGGAATCGTGCCATAAATGCTAATGGAATCAATGTTCAGGTCGATCTGTGACAATAGTCACCGTTTTGGGATTTGGCAGTTTTCTCAGAGGATAAAGTCTGAAGGTCCCGTGAGCATCCAGACGACCCACTGACTGGAATGTCAAACCACGGGGAAAGGGAAGATCATGCAGCAGGGATATGTGTTGACATCCCTGCTTACGAGTGGAGTTCCTGGTCACCACAGGAGAGGGCTCTCCGAGGAGGCGTGCCAAGTCACACCCCACATTTTGAATATTCTTTCCAGCTTGCGCACCTTTGCCAGACTTCTTAGCAGACTGAGAAGGGGGTGTACCCCTTAGAGATGCGTGATCGAAGGCAAGAGAAGATGGAAGAGAATGACAAGTAGGAATGGTGTCATTGGGAGTGATAGGAGGTACATTGCAAGACAAGTGTGTGGTGTCCGTAGACAAATTCTCGGGAGCTATCCGCGGCCGAAAAGTGCCCAGGCGAAGGTTTCAAATTTAAAGTGGGTAGAGGGGACTAGACAGGGAGGGATGACTCCTCCGTCCCGTGTCCACCAGCAGCCGACCCACCCTCAACACACACATCGAGACAGCGCCACGTCTACCCTAAGGACGACCTCCTCTGATCTCCCTTTGAACGGGACCCCAGTTTCAGGACGTGGGAATCTTATGGAAGATTAGTCACGAAGAGTCCATTGTGGCATCTGAGTAAGTTTCAGAATCACTTGAATATTGTAGAAGTGAAGCAGTCTTGGGCGGCGAGAGTAACGTCAGAGCAGAGCGGGCAGAAGGTGATCCACTGTTCCGGGTTTGTCCTCGTGGGTTGTCAAGAGCGGCGAGCCCGTTTTGGACAGGGACAGGTCCCCCAGTGCAAACGGCTTTCTTTTGCTTTAAGAAGTCCGTGGTTAGATAGGCAAGCGAATTCAGATGTCTGGTCTGGGAAGACCCACTCTCAAACAGGTGTTCGCGACCGTTAAAGGGGTCTTTTTGTTTCCCCCGGAGAAACCGAAGAAGGTCGTTTCCGAGAGATAGGACATATGAGCTCAGAGGAGGCATATGGGTGATTACCATCGACCTCAGACACTGAACAGGTTGCAAAATCAGATATTCCCTTGGGAACGGCATAGACCTCCGCAAGGTGAGTAACATGAGAGAGGGTCATGTGTGTCGGCGATGAACGACGAGGGATCCGGTGGACCATAGTAGACAAGTTGGGAAGACAATTGTCCAGAGAAACAGGAACTACCATGCCAGGGGGTCCGTTATCCGCACAAAAGTCTGAATGAGAGAATGCGAAAGTGGAACAAGTTCCGGATACAACGCGCGAGGACGATGGGTAATGTTAGAGGCAACCGCAAAGACAAGGTTCGTTGCCACAGCATAAGAAAGAGGAAGATAAGCCAGCTCCTTTGCACGGCGGGTAGCATCACGACGGTCATACTTATGAAGGGCACACTGCTCAAGGATTTCCTTCTTCAAGGCAAAGAAGGGGCAGTGGACAGAGGAGGTCGCGTGTGAACCCTTGCAACAAGAGGATGTTGGTCACAGTTGGGGTGGAGAGAACTTCCACATGTCGGACATATGGTCTGGGGAGATCGACAATATTTCTGGGGGTGACCAAATTTATGGCACTTGAAGTATCTTCTCGGGAAATGCACATAGGTCCGAACCGTGTGCATGGTAAAACCAAGTCTTACTTTGGTTGGAGGGAAAGGCATAGAGAAGATAAGTAAGAGACGAGGGTTCGTCGTTGAGGGGTTCTCCTTACGTGGAGGGAACCAATAAACGTTGGTGATTGGTACGTTGTGTTTCTGTAAATGAGTGAGAATATCATTCGAAGTATCTGAACAGAACTGCGGTGCATATATGGTTCCCTTTGATGTGTTACGAACATCGTCAGGTTTAGAAATAACAGGAATCTTCCCTAGACGCGACAGAGAAGCAAGTACGTGGCTTTGAGTTCTAGAGGCAGCACGGATCAGGATAGAGCCGTTCCTCATTGGCGTTGCCTGTAGTTCAGTTGTCTGAAGAGCTTTCTCCAAGGCATCACTAAGGATGAGCTGGCTTATAGAAGTCAGTGGACGTGATGAAGTTGAGTGTAAATAAAAATAAAGCGGGTAAGAAGTAAGACTCGGGACGCCTGGAGGGAAGGTCTGAGAAAGCGATTGTTGGAGTTTGATTATTCTAGCGTTTAGGAATGGGACCCTGCTAACGTAGGGCTTCCTGGGATGGCTGACGTAAGTTCTGAGCGATAAGGATATTCGGAAACCAAAACAGCCTCAGCTGGTCTAGACAGGGTAGTCCTGGAAACAGGTCCGTAATTTAGGACTACTGGTTGGGGTTGTGGAGCACCAACCATTTCATCAACAAGAGCATCAAAGCTCCTATAGGTCGATGGTCGAGAAGCGGCCAGGAATGGGTCGGGTTGGGGGGATCTGACAGATGTTGAATTCCTCCTTTCTTGAAAACGTTATTCTTTTTTTTATTTTTTCCCATAAGAAATACTCCCTTGATACATCTGCTCCGCAATAATAAACACAAATGATAAATATAAACATACATCCAGGGAGCATAACCGAGGAAACCGCACCCACCACATGCCCAGAGCATAATACCTACCCACTTGAAACCCCATCCCGTAGGGTGGGGCATGGATGTGGCTTAGAAAAAGCCCCCAGGAACTCCGCGTCCAGTCCCTAAGATGAAAAATATTGGCTGTGCACCACACGGATAAGACGCGAAGCCCAAGATTATACATCCAAGTGCAGGACAGCCTCCCCAGTGGTTAGGCAACTTTCGGGTCCATAACAATAGGCGGCCCGTAGAAAAGCGAGAATAAACGTTTCTTTTTCTGTACCCTCACCCACGGAGGAAGGAGGACAAGATGGGTATATAATACACACAAAAGACAACAGCTCAATAGCCAAGAGGATTCAGAAGGTGAATGGGAAGACTCTCAAAAAAGAGATCAGGAATAATAAAGTTGGTACGTAAAGAAGGCGGAGAAGGGACATAAGCTGGGGAAAGGACGGGTAAAATGAACAGGAAACATAAGATAAAATAATAATCAATAATAAAAATAATAATAATAATAATAATAATAATAATAATAATAATAATAATAATAATAATAATAATAATAATAATAATAATAATAATAATAATAATAATAATAATAACCACAAAAAAAAACAATAATATAAATAAGAAGCACAAAAAGAAAAATAAAGATAAACCAAGAACAATAATTAAAAGAAAAAAAATAAGTACAATGACAATGAGAAAATAATAATAATTAAAAAGAACAATATTAATGATAATAAAAAAATAATAATAAAAAATATACTTTAGGAACATAAAGGGAAAGTAGGACAACCGCGAAACAAAAAGAGAGGGGGGGGGGGGAAAGAAATCAACCAAAAATAATAACGTAATTCTTCGCACATAAAATTTGAAAAATGTATCTGAGCCCCCTCCACGCCAAGCGGACTACGTTAACGGGGATAATAATAATAATAAATAATAATAATATAATAAAATAATAATAATAATAATAATAAATAATGATTATTTGTTAATACTAAGTAATAAAATAATAATAATAATAAATAAAATAATAATAATAATAAATAATAATAATAATAATATAGGAATTCAACATCAGCCTTTGATTTTATAAAAGTTTTTAATTTTGTTTCCAATGTTCTAAATATTTATTTCTATACATAATTTAATTTCCTTAAAATAATCTTAGAAACAATTTACAGGAGAAGAAGAAGAGTATATTTATTTAGATTTCCCGACGGCGTTTCGTCTCTATACTTGAGACATTCTTCAGAGGATTGTTTCTTGTTAGCGAATGAACCTGTAAATTAATATAACAAAGCAACGATGCCTACGCATCTCTTGCCTCCTAAAAGGAGCAAGCTTATCCATTGAGCACTCGCTGCGCTCGCGCCAGGTTTGTCGGGCAAGGCTCACCCGCTCGCCTACGCATCGCGCATTTGCGGCAAGGGCTTTACTCGCGCTCGCTACCGCTTCGGCGCATTGGCGGCACAGGTCACCCCGCTCGCTACGCTCGCGCATTTGCGGCAAGGCTTACTCCGCTCGCTACGCCTCGCGCATTGGCGGCAAGGCTCACTCGGCTCGCTACGTTCGCTACGTTCGCCAAGATGAAAAAGGGCAGAACACCATGCAGGTGGGCTCCCTTCGCTCGCTGGGCTCGCTACGTTCGCCCGTGGTTTTCCCGGCGGAAGAATGCCCGGACATTTGTTTGTAAAAAAATATATAGATAGTATGGCATGTGAAAAACAAGTGATGCGTGAAAAGGACATATATAAAGAGACTTTCTATTAAAAATTTTGCTTTTTTTTCACTAAAGAAGGCTAATAATAAGAATAATAATAATAATAATAATAATATAATAATAATAATAAATAATAATAATAATAATAATAATAAAATAATATATAATAATAATAATAATAATAATATTAATTTAAAAAAAACAATTAATTAATAATATAATAATAATATATGTAATAATAATAATAATTTTTTTTTTTTTTTTTTTTTTGGAGTTGGATGTATAGGGTTCTCCCACACCACACAATAATGTGGGTAGTCCGTTTTAGCAAACTAACGACAGTGGGAAATCCCTAACGAAACGAAAGAGAACAAGGCTGAGATGGGGTTAGATCATATACAGATGAAACAATGTATGAAGGAAAAAACACGATCACTACGAAAATGAGATATTTCGGATAAGAATGCTGCTGAAAGGCGATGCTGAAGAGCGTATAGTTAGCCACGTCAGGAAAGAACTTGTACGAAGGGTCGAGGATGGCAACGCAATCCCATTCAAAGAGCATGAACAACGGTGAGAGGACAACTGGAGGAGCACAAAATGGGCAGGTCGGGGAAACCCCCCGCGACATAAGAAATCCATGGGGTGAGATTTGTATGACCAAGACGCAACAGAGCCAGGACCACCTCCAGGAGGCGACTCTTCCTAAAAGATGAAGACCACCGGCCAAGGACGGGTTTGACATTCCGAAGTTTGGCGCCGCGAGCATCCTCCCAACATGACTGCCAGCCAGAGAGGAAGCCCGACGCAAAGAGATGGAGAATCTGTAGCAGGGAAATGCCCCAGCCCACAGCAGGAGGAAGGTAACGGGCACTCGGCACCCTGTGTGGAGTAGCCGCCTGTTTGCCTCCCCATCGGCCCGTTCGTTTGCCAGGAACACCCACATGGGAAGGGAACCCAATCAGAACTCAATTTGTTGTAGTAGCTGCGCTGTTAACAAGCAGTATGGGGACTGTTGAACGGCACAGACCAACGGTTACGGGTTGACCGGTCCAGCATCAACGACTGGAGAGCGCTCCGAGCATCCGAAAAAAGGATGGTATATTACCCCCACGGGCGAAGAGGTAGCTGATCCTGTTCTACCGCCAAGGACATTAGCTATTAGTTCAGCTGGAGAAAACAGACAAATAGGGTGGGAAGGGTATGGGATACAGTTATGTCCGGACACAGCTGAAGCCCCACCCCTTCCTCCGTCTTTGAACCATCGGTTTAAACCGCTATAGAGTCGCTATGGACTTCCGCGTGAGATACAAAGGAATCCCTTAACAGCACCGGGTGTGTCCTCCGATTTATTCCAAAGACTGGATCCCGCTGCAGAGAGCAGGGGGCGGGAGAGACCCACTGGGAACGGGTAGAGGTGAAGAAGCGAAATTGCGGGTGACGCATGTGTATACAGACGTCTCAAAGAGGGAGGAAGCGAGGAGTGGGAGAGTAACAAGCCGCCAGGCAGAAGATGCCAATGAGAACGAAGGGTGTGACGGGACGAGCGGCTCGTATGATAGGGTGTCGAAGGGCGACGAGGTAGGAACTGGAGAGCGAACGAAGCAGACGAGCAGCATGAGTGGCTGCCCTGCCGAGGCAGGAAACGAGGGCATCACCGCGGCCTCGGCACCTCCAGGCTTCCCCCCGGAGAGGAACGGAATGCACCCGTGGCAATTCTCAGACCCTCAGTCTGAATGGGGTCAAGAATGGCGGAGGTAGGACGGAAGGTCTGCCCATTAAATTTGCACATCCATAGATCCAGTTTAGCCGCACCAAAGCAATGATGTATAGGTGGAGCATAGTTTTTTCTGTTCGCACCCCAAGTCTTGGAGGTAGAAGGATGCCGCTACAGAGACCAAAGAAACGCACGGCAAATTAGCTTTTGAGGAGAAGTAATATGATTAGAAGGTACGTAAGGCGCTCATCGAGCCAACAAGACCAAGGAACCGGCACCTCGGCTCCACACGGCATAGGGGAGCCATAGAGACGTTAACTTTGGAGGCAATTGTAGGCGACCCCTACGACGACAAGGATTTTTTCGAAAAAGCACGGCCGTAGTTTTTGACGTGGAAAATGTAAAGCCACGCGCAGCAAAGCACCAAAGAGGAAACCCTAGCCGATGGCAACCTGAAGTTGACGATCAAACATACAAAAGGGAAGTTTCAGCACCAGGGAGATGTTACGAAGCAAAGGATCATCAACATAGATGGAGCAGCGCACTACGGCGCGGATGGAAACCGACAAACACCATTTTGAAAAACACAATAGCGAAAAGCAAACACGCTCAAGTACAAAATGCCTGCGGCCACCCACTTCGTCCAGGACAAAACACCTTGACAGCGTGGCACCACAACGGACCTGGAACGAACGGTCCGACATCAACAACTGAAGGAATAGGGGGAAGTTGCCCCTAAGTCCCAAGGGTGGAGGCTCCGCAAAAACCCCCAACCTTCCACGTGCATATCATACGCCTTTCCGAGGGTCAAAGAAGACCGGCCAGGGTCATTTAATGTTGAAGCAAAAGACTCACCGAATGGCGGCTGATCCAACACGAAGGAGAGGAATCCTGAGTCAGAGCGATGGCGACGGAAAACCAAATTGGTAGTCGGGAAATGCATGGAGTTGCTCTCCAACGTGAGAACAAGACGGAAGCCACCAATCTCTCCATGAGCTTACATGTATCGCAGGTCAATGAAATAGAGCATGGTTATCGGAAGAAGTCGAATCCTTCCCAGGTGAATGGGGACAATATAATGCAGTAGACCAGACAGGAGGGAAGACCCCCTCCACCCAGTATTCTATTGTATAAGCCGAGAAGGAAGGCAATGGCAGATGGATGTGCATGCGAAAGACATCTGAAAAGGAGATTGTCCGTCAGGGCAGGCGCCTCCATCCCCACAAAAGCTCTGAGGGCGTCTAGGAACTCGGCCTGGTGAATAGCCGGTTTGTAGGGAAGGTCTGTTCCAGGCGGAACAGGGAAAACCTCAGAAGCTCAACCCGCAAAGCGACATAGAACGAAAACAGGTTCAAGAGATAACCGGGAGCCGCTGAGAGCAGGACGCGAAGTAGTATAACCCAAACTCGATCCTTCGCCACAAACTCGGAAGCAGAGATGACATCATGACAGTTTGCGGGCCATAACGTAAAGGACCATTGGAATCAGCATGTTGTTTTCGGGGAATTTTCGCCACCTTTTTATGGACTTGAAGATACCGGCTTAGAGAATTAAACGGTGGGAAGCATATGTGCGAAAAATACTGTTTTCCGCGTACGGCGAATTAATACGCCGAGAAACAGGCTGCCGCCCGAAGCCTTAAACAGAATCACAGTTTGAAAAGGTGTGGGAGTCTGTTTATACAGCTTAATATAACTTACGCTTTTCACGATTAGGGCCCGAGCACACTCCTAAGGTTCCACCAGACGGGTATGTTGATTTTTTACGAGGTCCCAGATGAAACGGGGATATTCCGTTGCCGCCTGAAGGATAACTTCCTGAAAGTAAGTGAAGGCATCGCCGGCGACGAGATCAGAGTAGTTACCGTGATGAAACAGTAAGTGGCCTGATGAAAGGAAGACCAGTCTGCCTTGTCATAGCGCCAGCCAGAATAGTGGTAGCTGCGGACTGGGCCGAAGGATGGTATCCACGATTGGGAAGTGGTCACTACCACAGAGGAAAAGACGACCTTTCCCACCCAAAACGATCTAAAAACGAGATGGAACAAAACGAGACGTCAACACAGGAAAAAGTGCCTGTATCAAACGTTCAAAGGTTGGAAGGCCGTGTTGAGACATCCCAATGAACAAAAATCCAATGCAAAAACTCACTACAACCAACCGGCATTGGGGGACGTAAAAGAGTCACCCCACAAAGGATGGCGAGAAGTTAAACGTCACGAGAAACAAAACACGGGACTGAGGAGACACGTGAAAAAATCGACGAGGTCTTTCTCTTGGTATATTTTACAGCTGGGCGCCAGGTACACCGAGCGCACAGCGTAAGCGGGCGTCAAGATGATACGAGCCGCCACGGCATTGCAGTCGGAAGTAGAGAGTCGGTAATGGAGTAAAATGGGACCAGACTCGTAGAAAGACAGAAGATCCGCCTGCCCCACCTCTGTTGACTAAAGGTACCACGTCAGGGAACATAAGGGCTCCCATGTACCAGGGAGGTTTGTAAAAGGTCACAGGCACGAAGTTGCAACTCCGTAAACAAACAGCCAAGGGCTGATGATCAACAAATCTCTTCAGCTCTTCGTAATTGGAAAAAGTACCGCGGCAGTCCAATTGGATGAAAACGTGCCATTAAACGGTAAAAATCAATGCGTCAGGACATCCGTTTGACAATAGTCACGATGTTTTTGGGACGTGGCAGTCTTCTCAGAGGTTAAGGCGGAAGGTCCCGTGAGACGTCGGACACGACCCACCGACAGGAACCTCAAAACCCCGGAGGGAGAGGAAGATCACGCAGCAGGATATGGGTGGACCCCCCTGTGACGAGAGGGGTTCCTGGGCACAACAGGAGAGGTCTAGCCAAAGAGGCGCGCCAAGTCACACTCCCCATTTCGAACATCCCTCCCCTCAGCACGCACCCCTCCAGACCTCTTAGCAAGCCGGGAAGGGGGACGCGTCTTGCCAGGAGGGCCTCATCGAAGGCTGGGGGAAGATGGAAGAGGATGCCAAAGTAGGAACAGGTCGTCGCGGGAAGGAGATGAGACACATCGGATGACAAGGGTATGGCGTCAGTAGGTAAAATCCCGGAAGCGGTCCGCGCTCGAGAAGAGCCAGAAGGCTCCGTCGACGGGACCGAAGTCAAAGGGGGTGGAGGGGAAGAGGCAGGAAGGGAAGACTCCTCCATCCTCCTGCATCCACCAGCAGCCAACCCAACCTCATCACACATCGAAGCGGAGCCACGTCTACCCGAAGGAAGACTGCGAGCGGGCGAGGTGTCAATCGATACCTCCTCGGACCTCCCCTCGGGTGGGGACAACAGTGTCAGCACGTGGCACCCCCATGGAAGAAGGGTAGTCCGAAGAGTCCATCGAGGCATCCGAAAAAGTTTCAGAATCGCCTGAATAGTGCAGAAGCGAAGGGGGGGCGTAGGCGGAGTAAGTAGTAATTTATCAGAACGGGCAGAGGGCGAACACAGGTTCGAGATCGGCCACGCGGGTTGTCAGTGCGGCGAGCCCGTTTAGGCAGGACAGAGACGGGTCTTCCCCAGTACAAACGGGGATCCTTCTGCTTCCAAGAAGTTCGCGGCCCGATAAGCAAGCGAGTACGGATGTCTGTCTCGAGAAGATCCGCCCTTGGACGGACTCACGCAACCGTTAAGAGGGACTTGGTGTTTCCCCGGCGAAACAGAAGCAGGACGTTTCCGGGAGACGGTACAGGTAGGCTGTGGAAGGGCACAAAGGGAGCGATCGCCATTCGAGCCGTCTGAGGAAGCTGAACTTGATTAACGCAAATCAGATATCCCTCGGGAAGCTGCGCATGGAACCTCTACAAGGAGAGGAGCATGAGAGAGGGTCGTGTGGGTCGCGGCGAAGAACGACGAGAGGGCCGGCGACCATTTCGGGAGAGTTGGGAGGACAATTGCCCAGAGCCACAGGAACCACACCGAAACAGGTGATTCGGTAACCGGCACAGAAGGCCGAACGGAAGAACGTGAGAAAGCGGAACAAGCTCCGGACACAACGCACGGGGGGCGATGAGCAACGGAATGGCAACCGCAGATGGAGTGGACGCTGCCGCAGCATAAGATAGAGAAAGAAGAAGAGCCAGCTTCTCCCTCGCCCGTCGTAGCCTCGACGACGGCTCATATTTATGATGCGCGCACTGCTCCAGGATGTTCCTTCTCCAAGTGCGAAAAAGCGAGGGCAGTGGACAGAGGAGGCGAGTGTGGCCTTGCAGTTAGGACAACATGGAGGATCTCCGTCACAATTCGGGTGGAGAGAACTGCCACATGTCGGGCAGATGTTCTGGGGAGACCGACAATATTTCTGGGGGTGACCGAATTTAATGCACTTGAAACATCTTCTCGGAAGGGCACATAAGTCCGAAACGTGTGCATGGTAAAAC